>AXCM01003345.1:0-26991 GCA_000473375.1 Anopheles culicifacies
CCGGTCAGCATCATTCGTGTGGTGCGATTGGCGCCAAGGGAAAAACGACCGGTTTTAATTAGGGTAAAGCACGATTGAAAATCGTTCCCTTTCCCCCCCAAAAAAAAAAAAGAGAACATCGATGCTGTTCATCATCAACCCCCTTTGGTGTGGCTAACACAGTGCGAATGTTAGCAAAGACTGTGTAGGGGGGAAAAAACACAACGATCGCCACGCCGACCACGAACCACGACCAGCGGGGGACATCAATTATTGTCGCGCTGGATAATCACACAAATTATGCACAGCACAATAAATTGCACCTGGTCTATGGTACGGTCCAATGGTGGTGGTAGTTTGGAAAAAAGGTTGGAGTTCGAATTTGCAAAACATCCCCCTACCCCTGATCGATTGTTTTTGGGGAAGCGTGAAAATGAGTGCCAAACTATTTAATATCCTGCTCACGGCACCAGCCGGGAAATTGAATGTCAAAAAAGGCCCACTCACGTACCCGTTAAGGGACCGCTTGTCAAGTTCAGTCCGGGGAGGTTCCCAAAATATAGGTCAACCTTAAAACTTAATCAGCTAGAGATGTCCATCACAATACTACGGACCAGACAACGGAAAATGCAAATTATCCAACAAAACAGTGACTGCCATTAGCTTCCGGCATGGTGCGTTACACACGGCTAAGAATAGCACTGTTGATGACCATGCCCTCGCCATGCACACGGAGACTGAGACGTGTGACTCGCTTATAAATGTTTCAGCGAAACAGCTGGAAAATGCTTTTGGGAAATGGAAATAGTGCACAGAACGATAGGAATTATATTTTCATTAGAGTCGACCTCACTGGGTCACATCGTTGGCTTTATCATTAAAAGTGTGTTTTAATTCTATTTTAATCTTCGCACCGGAACCGGTTAGTTGCGTGTGGTTGTGGAAATGTTGCGGCCAGAGGGGAGTGTAATTACAGCGTAGTTGCTGCGTTTATCGGTTGCTAATCGTTCATCAACGATTTGACTCAGCGTACGGGTACGGAGAAGCGCACGTACCTTTGGGGCTAGGCAAGGGGACTATCGCTTTCACTAGGGCAGGTGTTTGTGTGCGTGTATGCATGCGTGTGTGAGTAAGAACGCTGTGCGAAAATGGATCGTTTAGCGAACAGTTTCTAGCGTTTTTCGACTTCTCGATATCCCGTCGGGACTATTATACCTAATTGTTGCCACAATTTAACTGCACCAGCTAGCGATAATCACGAAAAGGGCAACCTGGGAAAAAGAAAAAAACAAGGCAAATGGAAATGTCATGAAGAAGGAGAAGAAGAAGAAAACACTAAATTCGGGAAAAGTTCTTGACGACCTTTTGGAAGGGTGTGTTTGGGAACGTGAGCGTTTAGTCACACGATCGCCAACTTTTTTCCACCCATCGATGAATGAAGTCATCAGGTAAAGTTCACTGCACTAACTAGCGCTTTATCACTGTAACTATTATAATTGCACACCGACAGAATTCGATAGTAATAAATTTTCATTAAACCTCCTTCTTTCATAAATGTCTTTCACCGTTCATTACGTTCGTCGATCAGTTCTTATCAGTGTTTTATGGCAGTATAAAAGGGCCGGTGAAATGGTTCAGTCTACATCACACATCAGTTTGACTTCTGAACGTTAAAACCCCCAAGAAACCCAAAGCGAAGAAAAATGAAGGCCATCGCATGTCTAGTGTTTGCCAGTGCCATCGTTGCCTGCGCCCTGGTAAGTTCCAGTAATTCGTCCACTCGATTCGTTTACTAATGCTGGTTGAGTGATTGTTGCAGGCCGCCATTACTGAGGAACAGCGTGATGCTGCACGTCAGCTGGCGGGCAAGTGTATGCAGCAGACGGGTGCGACGGAAGACGATGTGAACCGGCTACGATCGGGTGATACGGAGAATGCCGATCGTAACACGCGCTGCTTCGTGCAGTGCTTCTTCCAGGGTGCCGGTTTCGTCGACCAGGACGGTAACGTGCAGGTGGAGGAGCTAACCAACAAGCTGGCCAGTGAGTACGGTCAGGAGAAGGCCGACGAACTGGTCGCACGCTGTCGCAACAATGCCGGTCCGGATGCGTGCGAGCGTTCGTTCCGTCTGCTACAGTGCTACATGGAGAACCGTGCCTCCCTGATGTTCTAAGGGGAGCGAATTGCCATTCCGCCGAACGGGAAAACTTGAATCCGACCACAAATCCCACTGTTATCTCCCTTCACCGAAAAAAAAAAAAAAAACACATAAGCCAATAAAACGAACCATCTTGCACCTTTGAAACGATGGAGAAAGTTTGTTGTGTGTGCGTGAACTCTGGATCTTCCATCGTTTGGAACGGGAACTTCCAAATCAACCCGGCGAACGGGGCAGGTTTTTCGGCTCCAAAAATCTGTGATCTCTTCGAAAACGGATTCCAGCATCAGTTTTGGTTTGACTATTGGAAAGGTTAGTATGGAACGGTTGGTTCTCGTCCGTCTACTCTCGGTGTGCCTGGTCGTACTGCTGGTGCAAGTCTGCGTGAGTATTTCCTGCCGGGAGCATGCCCTCAAGCGGGTTGTATTGTTCCATTCTTCTCTTTCCAAAATAGAGCGGTCAAGATATTCTGGGTTCATACTTTCGGTGTCGCAATGAGTATGACATCGAACCGAGCGTCTTTGAGGCGTTACGTGCCGGAGACTTTTCCGTGAGGAACTCCTTCGTGGAGGTAAGCTTCTGGAGCACTTCCGCACAAACTCTGCCAACTGATAGACATAAATCTAATCTTTCGACACAGTGCTTTGGTGAGTGTTTTGTGAAACGGGCAGGCTTCATGAACGATAACTTCACTTTCAACCGGGACACGATCATGCGCTTCATGGCACGGTTCGTATCGAAAGAGGTAGCGGAAGTCGTGTACAAAAGCTGCACCGAAAACATAACACCGACGTACTGCGTCACCGCATTCGAGGTGTACCAGTGCATCTACGAGAACGTGTCCAAGAAGTGGGACACCCGAAAATAGGCGCCAAATGTGTGTCTGCGAGGTGAAATGAATGCGCTACTTGGCACCCAATAAACCTGTTTTCTGTACAGGAAGTGGCAGTTGTGTGTCAGTTACCACCAACCCTCATTCAGATGGTCAGAAAGAAACATTAATTCATCATCCGTCGGAAAGCTCTTTGCGAGAATGTGTGTTTGGAGTTACGTATTTCCAATATTTTGAAGTCATCGCCACACACGGTAATCGGGAGCATCGGCCAGAACCGTTATGTTTCCTACATTTCGCGCCCGCGATCGTACCGCCTCAAGCCTCAACAACACAATCGGATGCAAAACCGAGCAGGAAAGGGAGACAGATAAATGGAGAGAAAGAAACCACAAACCGGTAGCGTAAGTGACCCGATCGCGATCGAAACAGATCACACAGTCACCCTCTCTTTGGCGGGTGAAAGAAAGAAAGCGTTATGTGGCGTGTCGTTCGGTGAAGACGATTTCCCGGTCCGGGGTCCAGTCGGCTTTAGACCACCGTGCCGTTAGACAGCAAACTTCGAGTGGATCTAGCGATCGTTTCCCTAAACAAGACAACAACAAGGTTAGCGGGTCAAGGTATCGATCGTGTACACGGTGTGACAAATTGCGCAGAAGACGTGCTGTTTTGTTTGCTCTGGTAGAGAAAGTGCTAAGTGATGGGTGTTTACGAGAGCTGGTGCTTGTTGGTGGTTTGTTTCGTTGCGATACTACTGCTTGTTGGAGGAGGAGCTGTAAGTGCTGCCATTGCTGTGTCTTTATACGTGTAGTAGCAGGCGTTCTGATTATTGTTCTCGTTTCTCGACAGCAAGCACAAGACTTTAAAGGTGCGATCGATCACTGCACGAAAGACTTCGAGATGGATATGGACATTGTGGTGTCTCTGAAGTATGGCGATTTTACTGAGCGAGATCCACTTATTGAGGTAGAGTCGTCGATTGAATCTCCGAATATCTCGGAGTGCTCTCTGATCGTTGTCCTCTAATTCCAGTGTTTTACCGAATGTTTGATGAAGAAGTCTGGCTTCATGTATGACGACTACACGTACAACAAAACACTGATCATCGGTTTTGCCGGTCGGTATCTGGAACCGGAGGGGGTACGTCACTATAAAGATGGTTTCTTCATATCACAGCTCGCCTCTTATGTGCTTCTTTCTGTTTTTCGGTCTCATACAGGCACAGGCAGTGTACGATAACTGCATCGATCGTTTCGGTCAGACGGTGTGCGTTACGGGGTTCGAGATGTACCAGTGCATCCACGAAACAGCCGTGTCGGAGTGGGTTTCCAGCAACTTCTAGCAGGCCCCACTCCAAAGCAACCGGGCAAGATCATGGCCATGGTCATCAGACTCCGCTCTACGCCGCTCCGATCTTGCGTCTCTTGCACGAGTGGTTGCATCGTGCACGGACGCATCTGATTACCGTGTACAGTTGAATATGTTTTTTGTTTTTGTTCGTCTAGTTATAAGATGAATCGTACGTTACGCATTCCTCAATACCTTCCCTATCCCCATCGTTAGTTGTAAGTGCAACGTGAAACCAAAAAGAATGACTTTTGACTATTTCAACGTTAAATAAAGCCGGATCATTGGATCGTTCGCAGTTCGTAATTGGTGGCTATTGGACATGGGGTTTTTTTGTTCTCCTGAAGGGCGGTGGGATATATCTCGATGGAAATGAAGTGGTAAGACCGGCTATTCCACAGAGAATAGCCCAATCTGCGTCATGTTGTGGATGGATTGGAGGGGAACGGAAAATGGTTCCAAACATCTAAACAACGACAACGAACCGCGACGATCATCGCATGCAAGATCGCCGCATACAGTAGCCGAATGTAGTTGAAGGTCGTTCTGGTGGTCTGGTCGATGCTGATGCGCAGATAGTAATTATTTGCCCATCATTCGATCGGTATGATTGGGCTTTACGCTTCGAGAACGAAGCGTTACATTAGTTTTAGTGCTGCAACGGATCGTGCCGGTACCTAGGGGCTGGCTATAAAAGGGGTCTTGAGAAGATTCGGAAAGCATTAGTTGACTGTAACACACGTCGTGAAGATGAAGCTACTGCTGGTTCCCGTTCTGCTTGCCGTTTGCATTGGAGCTCAGGTATGATGAAGGAGTACGAGTACGAATTAGAAGCGAATAGTCCAAATGATATCTGATCTCCTCCAAACAGCCTCTAACAGACGAGCAGATGAAGAAGGCAGAAGGGTTCGCATTCGGATGCCTGGAGCAGCATAAAGCACTAAACAAGGAACATCTCGTACTACTCCGGGACGGTGACTTCTCGAAGGTGGACGGCGAGACAAAGTGTTTCCTGCGCTGCTTCCTTCAGCAGGCCAACTTTATGGATGCGGCCGGCAAGCTGCAGCACGACTACGCCATCGAGCGGCTCTCGGTGAGCCGCGAAAAGTCCAAGGTGGAAGCGCTGGTGAAGAAGTGCAGTACCACCGAGGTGGAGGATAGCTGCGAGACGGCATTCCGTGCAGTGGAGTGTTACCATCGGGAGAAGGCTTCGCTCCTGTGATATCGATGGCGGAAGAACGATCGCCAACTAACGATGGAAATGCCTTGATCCAGCAGTGTGTTTCAATCTATCCCCAGTACCAACACTTTGTGCATGTGATTAAATGTATTTTTTAAAAACAAAATTCGATTTTGCCACTTCTGTGGAGAATGTTCTCGCGACCGCAGGAAGTGAACTAAGGTATATCTTCACGCATGGTGAAGCAAAGTGTGTTTCTCATTATGCCGCAAACATCCTGTTCTCGCAGGGTCAGAATTCCGTTTGCAAACTGTAACCATTTCCGTACGACAATTTAATCTATGCATCAGTGTGCTCCAGGAAATGTCCCTTCGGGTCAGCCAGTTGGTTGTAATGTCGGTCAAGATGGACTTTCCTGTGGACGCTCGATGGAAGAAACAATCAGCACACAAATACCAATTTCTACAAAAGTCTGCTTTATCCGGGGGGCATCTGGCCAACATCAAAGGGGGCGCACTTAAGGTTACGCAGCGGAAAATGATGAACCGTCCCACTGAGGTCCACCAGGAACCGAAGCAAACAGGAACAAGAATGACAAACTTAAGTAAGTTATCAATTACCGGGAAAGATTTCCGTTGTCTTTTTTTTGTTTCGTACAAATGTTTTTCTCTATTCGTCCAGCTGTGGCCATTAGTATTAGAGGGCGTGGAAAGATTTTCCTTTTTCTCCCGTTTTTTTGTCTTCGGAGCGTACAAAGAAAGCACTTCTTGTGCGAAATATGGTTGTCATTTTTCTTCCACCTTCTTTTCATTGTTGTCACAGTGGCAAACATCACAGTCGTTTGGAGGATAATCTGGAAGAAAAGAAGATCTCGTCTCCATTGCTTGGGGTGCTACATGAACAATGAACATTCAATTATTCCCTCACAGTGGACGTCAAGTGTTAATGTTTTTTTTTGTCTTCTTTCTGTTGCTGTTGAGATCTTGGAAGTGATTCAAGTTTTTGTTGTGTATGTTTGTTTGTGTGTGCCGTGGATTGTAAATAATGCTTCCATTACGGAATGTCCTACGGTGTGGTTCTAGAGTGATGACGATAATGATGATGATGATGTGTTTCTTTGAAGCGATCGCTTACTGCTTACTTGCTCAATTGGTTAATGGTTTAGAGCAAAGCCTACCAGGAACAGGAACAGTACAGCTACACGGACATTTTATTTGTGTGCCTTTTGTTCATGCGAACTTGTCACTCGTCTAGGTGCAGGACATTGCAAACGCGCAAGCAAAAATGCAATAAATCACCCATGAAACGAAACGTTTCGCAGGCAACGAGAGAACGTTTTCGCATGGCTGACAAGCGTTAGCATAGTAATTGGATAGTTTCGACCAAGGTTCCTGCGCTGGCGAAAGATAAATGCCCCCAGTAACAAATTAAAACCCACCCCGAAAAGCCACTGACCCCAGCAATAATGGGCGAGAAGACGCGAGACGTTGCAGGTTGCATCAAAGTGTTTCTGGGAGGTTTTTTTTTCCTCCTCCAAAGAATGTTGGGGCTTGAAGAAGTAGCCTAATGTCGGTCTGTCTTGAGGGAGTTGTCATCGGGAGAAAGTAATTTCACGGTCAGCAATTTTCTAATCTATTTACTTTGTCAGGTTTGGGGTGGAGTGCTGGGGGATGAAGGTGTGAAAGAGGATGTTTTTTTGAGAGTTTTATTCGTTCCTAATAGACTTCAAGAGAAACGCTCATGAGGTTGTTATTCATAACGAATTTCAGCAAAACATATTGAAGAAACAATAGCTGCAACTTGGCTTAATGTCATACAAGATTAGAACGTAATACACGGCGAGATACTCAGTATTTATAGGATTTAGTAATGACACAAAGGCAATGAAGATAATACTGATTGGCTTAAGCTGATGGAGAGGAACGTGAACAATCAAGCACATGGTGGGTTTCTTCATGGAGTCTAACCTTGAATCAGCTGTTGAAATCAGTCCACCTCGAGAGCGAAAGGACGTCGTTATGCACGTCTTGCTTTCTGTGCAAATGCACTTAAGCTTTTCTTGTTGCCTTCCCTACTCCCAAGAGGATTTCTACCGATTCTGCAGCTGAATCCATCCGGATTATGAAGGTGAACCAATGGGTGACTATCGTACGACATGTCATCAGGACCGATTCGGTGTCTTTCTCGTTCACCACTGCTTGGAGATGCATCGTCAGTGCAAATAAATCACAACTTGCTCTCTCTCACTTCAACACAGACTTGAAAAGACATAGAATCGAACCGGATGAGCAGAAAGGATGCGGACGTTCAGGATCTTCAGCTCAGTACTTTATTAAATTTTGATAAATCGATTGTGGAGCAGCAGCAAGTCGGTGCTGTAGTGCAGCCGGTATCGGTGTTGTAAATCTGATTTACAAGAGCGCTGCAGTAACCGAGGAATGCCGCAATCAGGGCAACATTTGAGCATTACAGCTCAATTCGGTATTTCCCAAGCTGTACGACGAACTCGGACTTGGCAGGAACAGGGAACCATAGAACCTTAACCGATATGTTTTTTTTTTCTCCCCGAATATAGGGGAGGAGAGGTTTTGTGTGTTGCATAGTAACATCGTTCTCGAGGTTGGATTGAAATTGCAGAAATTCGTTGTATGTGTGGCAGGTTGAAATTGGGAACAAATCACCAATATCGACAGCTGATGCGGTTGGACGCGGCGAGGGGAGTGGGGTGCAAGGGGGTTTGTCGATATTGCAGATAGCAGGTTATTAGGGTGAAAGTCAACTGGCGTTGGACTAGTTTTATTGAGCTATCGAATGTTACACCTCCACACAAATCGGATACCGATTGCAGTCATGTGAAAGAGTCCGCTCATTCGCTCATCGTACTGGGCAATTTAAAACGATTTCGATTGGATTTTGCCTCGACCGATTGCAGCTCTGTTTTTCATTTATTGAGCGAATTGTTTCCAGCAGATATATTGTACACTGTTTTGGAATTTAAAAAAATTTTATTCAGATAGGGTCGTTTAATTGAATTTTGATAAATTAAATTAAATTAATTGAATTGTACTATTTTGATTCGCATGAATAATTGTTATTCGTAAAGTTATGCAAAACAATGCTTTTACTTTTTACAGTAAGAAAAATATTCTTGAAATAATTCTTAATTTCAAACTACTTTTTTGTAAAATTCAGGAAATTTAAATAAATACATTTTAATTGCATACTTTTGGGCATTTCTCATATTGGAAGGGATCGCATTTCAACATTTAATTGTTGCGCCTGGTTTTATGCAAATTATTATACCTCTAGGGTAATTTGAGTACTTTCATATAACAAAAACAACCAGATTGATGCCTGCCTGCTCGTACAGCATATCATACATTGTTTAGTGTTAATCAAAACTTGAAATTACACACCCCCCAAAAAACGACCTGTACCTGGGGTATTTTATTTCCCAAAGTTTAACCTTCGCACCTGGCTACAGCAGGTCGAACTGTCGCTTCCAAACCGCACCGAACATTGCAGGTACAAGACACTGTCCGTATTCCCCGATGCAGTATAGGCTGACCAGGGAAGTTTTTAATTGATTTCCTGTTGTTGGTTGTTTTTTTGTTCCTCCCGTGATGCGTTGTAGGCGATTTATTTCATTCCTGCGTTTTTGTTTGCCTTATTCCACATTGAGTGTATCTCTTGGATGGACAAAAATTGAGCTCCACATTTCGTACCAAGCCCAGTGGAGAAGGTTTTCCTTACTGCTTCGTTTTTTTGTTTTTTTTTTTGGTGTCGTAACTTTACCGATAAACTTTTCCGGGAGCTTATATGTGTTGTGTTACCGGTGTACATACACGTACCGGTGTCCTCGAGTTTAGTTTCATTTTATTATTAAGGACAGCGGTGCTGCTGTACCGGATGCGATAGTACCGACCGGTAGATGGGTAATATCTTTTTGCGAAGTGCAACAAAGCAAAAAGTAAAGGGCAAGTTGCATTTTTGAGGGTTTTAGAACCTAATGCTCGGAGCTGAGAGTGAAATGTTTCACTAATTTCTGCAACACAATCCCGGCTATCCCGGCATCTGGATAGCAGCTACTGCTGTACGTGTTGTCCTTATGGATACCCGGCAACTTCGGTCTGGCCGGTTGGGGCGCAGAGAGTTATAAATGTAAAATTGGCCAAAAATTCCTACCATTCTCGGTGGTTGCATTCTGGAGGTTTCCCAGAGTTGGTGGGCACAACTTTTGCCGGACGTTTGGATATCCCGATCTGAGGCAATAATGAGACCGGAAAGCTTCGACTTTGATAAGGTTGTGTGTAGCATTGTGTAGCAAACGAGTTATGGAGTCGTTTTCGAGGTGGGGGTGGGTTAATGTCTGGAAAGTTGTTCTCGAATCCTTACAGATTCTTGGTGCCATTGTACCAAGGGATGTGATTGAATAGGGGATTTGTGTTTAGAATAATACTACACACTGCGCGAGTCTTTAAAATAAGTCTCTTTAATGCAACGGATAGTAAATTTTACGCCTCTTATTTCATTTTCCACCAACACCACCACCGTTCATATAAAGCTCCATATGGCTCACATTAATAATTGTTGCGTTTTGATGTTAAGCCGGTAGCCTTCTGCTCGTCTCGGGTAGCCTTACGTTTCGCACGTCTTCCTGAGCGGACAGTTACGCACTTTCCTCACGCCTCACAGGATGATCATAAATCATTCGAACGTGCGGAACAGTAGCAGGACGGATCTACACGATTCCTTTTCATACCAGATCCCAGTAAATCGGACCAAGCTGACAAACGGGCAGGGGGTATGAAATTGAATCCATTGTCTGACGTGTCCAGGTCTGTGCTACCAGCATTTCGGTGGAAGAAATCAGAAATAATCGTACCACAATCGAGACACCCAGCATTCTCGGGACTATGTGGTCTGGAACCGATTTCTGTGGATGTCGGGACGTGAAGAAAAACAAACGCCACGCACGACACGTTTGGAGACGATTTTTCTCTTCCCTTTTTTTCCCCTCGTGGGTGGGAGTTGCGGAAGTGTTTCTTCCATTAGCTCGTGACAGACCGGGCCCGAAACCCCGGGCGTGGTTAGTGGTGGTGACAGTCACATGTGACGCGCTCAGTTCACCCTGAAAGAAGCTGTCATTTATCTTAAATTGTGCACAAAATTAGTTGCTCTTTCACTTTCGTCCCGGGGAAAAGTTTGCCGTGAAAACCGATTCCTTGGTGAGTTCCCGTTTTTCATCGCCCACCCCCTCCCGGGATGTGCCGGCAAATCTGACGCAGTTTCGTGAAGGGTGAAGAGAAATCAATTTACTTTATGAAAATGCGGCGGATTTGGGGAGTAAGGGCCGAAGGTTTCTTTTTTTGCTCTCGAAACGGAAACGATACTAAAGCCACTTCTTCAAAGGTGGTGAGATTTCCCCGTGTGTGGTTAACGGAGTTTTTCCACCGTTTCCTCCGTTTTTTTTTCTTTCTTCGACTTCGTTCGCTCGATGGTTCCATTGTTCGGTGGCTTTTCTTCAACCAAAAATCGTTCCAAGTAGCTCTACCCGAAACTCCCGCGTTCCCTGTTGAGCAGAAAGAGATGAAGTGTCGGTTGTGATCAACGAATTCATTTGTCGCATTTTTCAATCACTTAACAACATGGCCCACTCCGCCTCCTTGACTGAAACTCCCGGATGTATTGGACGAAAGTTCAATTCATCAACCGCCGAACAAACGGGACACACGGTAAATGGCCACTTGATTGAACTTTTTCGAGAAACTCAACACGGGACGCGTTCCCGGATTTCGATTGGGATTGATTACTTTGGAAGTCATCGAACTGGACTGGTCCGTAACTGTGGTCAACTTTCCGAAAAACGAGAGTTTTTGTGGTTTTCTGGCCGCCACTAGGGAAAACATAAACACGCCATCACGAACATTTTGGGGGGAGAAAATTGAAAACCTCCCAGACGTCCTCGTCTTCCTGTTTTGAAGGATGTACTCAATGGCTCACGGAAAAAAAAACACCACCAGTAGAGGTACTCTAGATCCGTCACCGGACACGCATTGTGTTGTTTGGCAGGCAAACAAGGCTCGTTTGATCGGAAAACAGCGGGTGATGGCTATTGTGTACGGTTCGCCGTTTTTCATGGCAACTGCAACGATGCGCCCAGTCAACCAGTGCTCTAGGCTTCAAATTACTCACCAGGACCGCCAATCGTCGGGACAGACAGAGTTCATGTGGTGCAGTTATTTACGCTTTTCTATGCTGCAAAAAGTCAAACACACGTTCAAACGTTGGGAAATGGAGGTCAGCACAGCACAGTCTACCTTTAGGTGTACGAGGTTTCGTTTTTCCTGGGTAGCCCTTGACAATGAGTTTTGGGAACTGATGGGAATGAATGTTCTAATGAACTGTTTCGCTTCCATCGAACGTCGTTCATTCATTCATTATCGCTACAAAATGGATAATTTCGTAAAGCTTTTCTAATTAAACCAGCGCAGCCATTAGTATCACTGTGATGAAGCTTGCTCGGTGGTAATAAGCTTGTAATAATCTCCGGCCTGGGTGAAGCCAGCACGGTAACAACGTACATACAGATTAAGGAACTGTAAAACATGCCCAGGTGGCAATGCTTGTTGAAATAGATCATAAAAACTCATTAAAATACAAAGTTATTGCAAACTGTAGGGCGTTTTAGGTGGTAAATTTAATACAACGTTACGCAGGCAATGATTTCGCCTAAATGTATGCAAATTTTGGATTAAAATCACCTTATTATTGATTTTAATCAGGTTTTTGGTCACATTTACTATTTTGCCTCTAGAAATACTGCTTTATCGAACTTCTAGAAAGACTTTTTGTTGCCTATTACGTACTCCCATCCCATTTTGTGTTTTATTTGTTAAAAGTGAAAAGTCAAAGTTCATTTTTCACTTCA
Organism: Anopheles culicifacies; assembly: GCA_000473375.1. NCBI lineage: Eukaryota > Metazoa > Arthropoda > Insecta > Diptera > Culicidae > Anopheles > Anopheles culicifacies. Next base: position 12,428 of record AXCM01003345.1, read on the forward strand.
CTCCATTATGTTCCGTTCCGCAAAATAAAAACTCCAAAACTCAACACCCAATTTTCCATCCATCACAGCTTAATGTTATGATTTGCGAACGTTCCGTTGGCGTTATTCAGTCGTGCCTTTATTTGTAACAATCTTTCAGCTAAATCTCCAAACCCGGAAACACCACAGCAGGGGTAAAAATCCATTGACCAACGACCGGGGAGAAGAATGTTTTGTAAAGTTTTTCCCTTGCTCTTAGGCGAGTACACCCCTTGAGAAAGCTCCCGATAGAAGGGCCTCGGTTGGGGACCTCGGAAATATTTGTATTATTTCTCGAAAATGTCCGAGATACGGCTTTTTGCGGGGAGCGAGACTTTCTATTTTACGCCTGCGAGACAGTGAACCGAAACGTTGACTGGCTTTTTCCACCACCCCCAAAACTCCATCCCCTTTTGCCGCTAAAAACGCGTCAGCTGTCAGACAGACAGATGAATACCGAAACAGGGATGGAAGGAAGTTAAGTTAATTATCAGATGATAAATTAATGAAAATATAGCACCATCGCTGGGAACAGTGGCACATTGGTGGGAGGCTATTTTCCGCCAAAGAAATGTCAGGATAATGTCCTCCATTTCTGGTGGAAATACAAGGAAGTGGTCTTTCTTTCGCTTTTCTCTCTCCCTCCCAAAGTAGGCAGACCGATGTTTCGCTAAAGAAAACGATTTGTGGCTCAAAGTGGCGGCTTTATGTTACTGTTGGTCGTGGGCTTCAACGACTTTTGCCGTGCAATAATTATGCAAAGAGTCGAACCGGGAGAACCGAGGTGCGCTGGGAAGGAAATTCAGAAAAGTTCTACGAGACTACGGCGTGAAGGTGGCGGTGGCTTATAATTCAAAATGCCAGACAAGGCAGACGAGATGGTTGTTGTTAGCGTGTTCCTTGTTTGCTCCACGGCACAACCACGACCACTTTTCGCTCTATTTTTGTCTCGCATCTTTTTTATCAACACACTCCAGACACGCGAAAAATGGACCCGCTCGGTGGAGGCGCGTGGTTGTAATAGTGGAATTTATTTCGTTGCAGTTCATTAAAATTCTGCACCGTAGAATATGTTGCTTCTGTTGCTTTCTTTTCACTTTCGATGGGCGCTTGGTTCGTTGTTTGCATTTTATTTTTTTCCCTCTCGATTCGAAAGGAAAGTGCATTCTTTCATACAGTGCGGGGGCCGTTGTGTACAGAGCAGGCAGAGCTGGCTGAAGGTGGCTAAAAATGTTGTTAATAAGCAGTCGGAAATAGCTTGGAGGTGGTTGGTGTGATGAATTTATTTTTGAAACGGAATGCAAGCTTTTAAAATTAGACAAAAAAAAGGGGAATTGTAAAAATTAATTATAGAATAGCTGATGTTAAGTGTATTGCATACATTCAGGCGTTCTTATTATATTCCTTAGCGAGTGTTACGTTACCAACTCTTTATTAATCTTTTAAATAATATTAAAATGATAGATTGGGACATTTGACGCTTAGAATAGAGACTGATCAAAAACAAAAGGGTGAAAATAATTTTATAAAACATCTGATAGCATCTGTTTGAATTACGTTGAATTAGGTTGAACTGAATTATGAATTATGAAATATTGCATTAAGACGACTGGACTATGTAAACAAATCACACTTGACGCTATAGAATTGACAACAAGAAATGAACTCGAATGAATTAGGTGAAATGAACTATGACAGATGTATAAACAGTATCAAACGAAATCGGCGCCAAGACTGCACGGGTTTCTTTCCTCTACACGTTCTAAACCGCGATATAACACCAGTGTTTCGGGAGAATTTCCCACAGCATCTAACTCTTCTTCTCCGTCGTGTTGGCAAAGGACTTTAATTTGGTTTTAAAATTATTGCATAAAATTACGGATTTCCGAAAAATTCTTCAAAGATTTTCCAATGTTCCGTTAACTATTAGTAATTGGAGGTAGAGGCTCAATTAGGCTTAGATATTACATAAATCTTCCCAGAATACATTTGAAAATGAAATTAAACTATCGGAAGGTAGTTTATGATCACATCCCAATACCTGAAGTGTATCTTTGAATGTTTGATACCAAGGTTATCATGGTGGTTTGCTTCGACTTTTCCTAATAATTCTTACTGTTTTACCGTGTGTTATCTGATCATACTTCAACCGTTCTGGACTTCTTGCTTCTAGGTTATTCAAAATTCTAAATCACTAATATCAGGACTCAATCAGTTAATTATTCTTGTTGAGGTTTTTCAGTTCCCAACAGAGTATGCTGAAGTTGATTCATCATTAGGAGGAAAGAAGTCTCTATAAAAATTCCTTATAATCAATCATTGTTAAATGAATTCGTTATTCGGCAGTCTAAGACATCAACATGTTTAGACAGATGTCACTAGCTAATCAATGCTCATTCGTTTTCTTAACTAAGCATAGATCCCAAGAATGACTCTCTACCCCAAACACCTCACACGCTGGCAGCCAATTTGAACTGTCGTATAGCATCACTAGCACAGATCGGCAATCAACAACACTCCAGCCGTGCTTCTTTTCGGTTCGATTGAATTTCACTTATTGGCTGGTTTAAAATAAACATTGCATTCCAACGCCCAAACTCACACACACGATCCTTGCATCATTTGCAGCCAGTCGGAATCATAGGTTTCGATTACCAGACGTGGGTTGTACGAAACACCAGACTCCCCGAAAAATGCCGTTCCAAAGAAATACAAGCGAAACTCCCAATCGTACGAACGCTCTCCGAAGGAACAATCCATCCTCACTGCGGCAAGTAAGTGTACGGAAAGGAACCTGCAACTATTCGAACACTGCATCACTTTCACCCAAGAGCAGGTTGCTAGCTTGGCGATCGACAATCTGGTACGGTTCCCCGGTACAATTTTTCGTAACCCGAATGCAATCCACTCCCCCCTCCCAGTGATGTGTCGTTTGCAGGCTGGAGATTGTTACTGTTGGACTGTTTTTGGCAACAGAAGGCATGGGAGTAGGGGCTGTCGATTCCATTCCAATGCCGGTTACGGTATGCTGAGAATGGAAATCAATCCTCCAACGCTCTTCCCCCTCGGATGTTGTGAGTTTGGAATGGCTTTAAAATACGGATTGGTGATGAGGAGGATCATTTGTCGTACGCAGCAGGATTTCGACGCTTCGACGTGTGCTGACTTTGGGTGCATTTTCCCACACAGCAGAGACCAGGCTAGACGAGTGACTCAGACGGATGTTCTAACGAGTGGTGAAGAGTTGAAAATGTTCCGTACCCCTTTTTTCTCGGGAAATGGGAAACCCCATTTTCCGATATGCTGCCAAGCATTAGAGGAAAGTAAATACGGTGTGCTCCTGATGGGTAACACGTCCTAAACAACACTCGTGCCCTTTAACGAGTGTTGCTCGATGTGAAGAAAAAAAAAATGTTGCAGAAGGTTTTCCTTTCGTGCCAATACACATCCACACACACAAGCAGGTCATTTCCTTCAGTTTTCATCGTGGCATTGACGATTCTTGCTTCCTCCTTCCTGCTGTCTTCCTCAAAAGCGTAGTTAGAATTTTTCTTCACTTTAAATTCCCCTCTCTCCCCATCCCTTCCACCGGAACCACCCCCCGGAAAACCCCCTCCTAAAGGGAAGTTGATTAAAATATGCATCTTTCATGATATTTACATTGGGCTCAGGTACTCGAGCGGGCAGTGGCACGTAGCATTTTTCAACGAGCTTGCCACTTGCAAACTCGGGTAAGGTTTTCGGGAAGCAGCTTATCCTCGAACTCCCTGGCCCTCGGTGCTTCACCAATTACTCCTTGCACTTTTTGGGTGGCGTGATGCAGGGGACACACGGCACGGGACGGCTGCTATTGCGTTGCGTACTTGTTTCGTCTTTGTCCCTGTAGCCCTTTGCGCGTAGCAGAACACTCAACACTTTTGCGCTGGCAAATGCGAACTCATTTGTATTGCTAATGGGTTTGAGAGGTTGGCCCCGTACGTGCGGTTGACGGTGGCAATGCTAGTTTGGTAGGGATTTTATTATACGTTAACCCTTGAGTGTGGTACGGAAAAAGAAAAGAAGATTATTCAGAGCAAGAAGAAAATGTGAAAAATATAGAAAAGTATGTGCATGTTGCTGAGTAGAAGCAAGCTGGCTAGAAACATAAGAGGATGCTTACAACGTAAGCTGCTGAGGACATAATCAGGTATTTGCTCTTCCACAAAAAACATGTTTCTGCAAGTGTTATTTTTTTAAATATATTCAAAATTGTGGACCGTTATTTGCCAGAAAAAAGAGAAAAATATGATTACATATCGATTAAATGGTTATTAAGCAGGAAATTGCATAACTTTAGGCGCTCAGTTTAAAAAATCCCCTTTGAATGCATTTTCTTAGCAATTTTCCAACGCAATTCACCTTCGACAGCAGTGCACTCAAGGGTACACCACTGCGAGATGAATAATGCACCACATTTGATGCAAAAGGGTTGTGTTTTTTTCGGTATTCAACCCGAAATGTGTGATGGTAAAATAACACCATGATTATTTGCTGAAATTTTCGGCCCTTCAACGTCGCACAGGCGATCGTTTCTTCCTGCTTCTGTATCGCGAAAAGCGAAGGAATCCCCCCCAGTAGGCCCATATCGGTGCGTGTCCGGAATACGTCTCATCGAGAGTCATCGTTTGCACGTGGCGTGTCTGTGATGCGTTGGTTTTCCCTTTTGTTCCGATGCGATGGTTTAGAGTCCCGAGTTTGGATTTCTGGTTGGAGTTTGGCAAACTTGCTGTGCGAAAGGGTTGCAATGGTGCTGGCGTTAACATTGGAGGGCCCCAGGATTTAGATTGTTATCGAGGCATCAGGAATATCTCACCAAAACACCACCTGCTGTGGAGAATCAAAGAACGAGCCTTCTTTGTCGAGCCTCGCCTTACCTATCACGTTCATAAATTGGACCACGTGACTGGCGGCACTGCCGGTGTGAGTGTGCTGCAAGATTTATGAGAGGCCCGAGGTGATGGACCTCGAATGCATCACTTGCCACGCATTGTTGTCCTTGTGCTGGCGCTAGTAACGGCCCACATACACACACACAATTTGCCCCAGCGATATGTTTGCACAACCGATGAGCTCTTGAAAGTGAGACGAAGAACGTTTGTTGAAGAGAAAAAAACGCTAAAAACCCTCTCTACCACCCCTTTATGAAGGCCATTGTATCAGGAACGCATTTTGAGTGGCTCTTTACAGGATGGTTGCCTTCTTTTGATGCTACCATCCGTGACGATCTGTGACAATCGTTTCACCGGGCTGGAGAACCGTGCGTTATAACGCATGAAAAGGATTTCAATGCGTGATGCGTATTGCGATTAGTGGCCGAGTATAAAATGGCGCCCCGTCTACGCTTTGATGTCGTGCCATCAATGGTGCGAAGCCGAACAAAACGGGAACGCGTGGAAAGAAAGGATTAACGGGGATCGAAGAAAAGGATTGGAGAATGAAAAATCACACAAACACGTTCTGGCCGGGCCGCAAAAAAGGGGTAACGCACTGCACAGGCTTCACGGGCGAAACGTCCGGGTGACGGAGGTTTGAATACTGTAGATTTTCCAATTAGGCAACGATGCGAAGCGGATTTCAAAAACCAAAAAAGGGTACTTTAAATCGGTGCTTTTGAAGCGACAGCGCGAGGTTGAGTAGATTCTTTTTGTCCTGCCTCAACGTTCGTTATCGCCGTATTGTCAGCTGTGGGGTGAAAGGGTTGATTTCCGTTGTTTTTTAATCCTTTTTGAATGATTTTTGACGATGCATTCCGCGTAATTAAACTGCAGCTCGTTCCGCGTTACGATGTTTGACGTTCGATTGTGGAATTTCACAATTAGGGCTAGATTGTTATTACGGGCATCATTAGCATTATGTCAATTGGTGCGGATATAATGAGATGCAACATTAGCTAGCTTAGTGATCAGAAAAGTGCTTTTCTACTTTCGATTGGAAAGAATTTTCATTAAGAAAAATAAAGGAAGAGATTAGGCAAATCATTACATATATCCCGAACATGAAATAATATAATTGATTGCATACATGTAGGCGTAACAATTTCGCAGAGCTATTTGACCTCAAAAAATATTTTTGAATCTGGCGTATTATTTGTAGGATCTACAGACATACAACAGAAAAATCATCATATGATAGAAAAAAAATCTTAACTACTGGTTATACTGGGTAATTCATTTCAATTCCTGGAAAAGAATAATTATACAAATATCGTATATGCTATAATGTTTTGGTTCATGAAATTAAACACTTATTAATTAAAAGCATTTACTATTTCACAGCTTGATTTTTTCATAAGAGTCTTCAATTGAACTTGTTAATATCTTATAAGTTTCATTATTTTAATGAAAATAATAACAGATATTATTAAGCTGCTAAGATGGGAATATTGTTACACAGAATTTTAAAACTCCGCCTCTAATAATGATTTGAATTTGAACGTTAGTTATAAATAAATCATTATTTCGATAGGAAAATAATACTTATTTCTCAATTTCTATAGCATATCCTTCAAATATGCATTTTATGCTTTGTTTGTGCACAAATTCCCACACATCTACAGCGGCATCCAATCAAAATGCCGCTCCGAGTGGTACAGGAAGTTCGCTGATCCAACTAGCGCTTATTTTGACAGCCAAAAGCGATCAGATTTATCAGCACGGTTTTTTTTTGGTTTTTGTTTTCATGGATGCGTTTTGCCCTTTTTACTGCTGAAAAAGAAATTCCAAAATCAAAAATTTTGCCTTTGCTTAGAACGTCACTTGTACGTTCATTGCAACAACAACACGAAGCAGGAAAAAAAACCTTCTGTGTAATGCTATTGTAAATGGGAAAAAACAGCGTGCAAAAGAGCAAAAAGGAAGCAACAAAACAAAAAAAGAGACCAAAAAGTATTCAAACCCATAACGAAACCGGTACTGCTCGTTATTTTTAACATTGCCTTTAACGCAAAACAAGAAGAAAGCAGCTTGAATCGTATCGAGAATCAAGCATAAAAGGGCTGGTCGGGATTGTTGTTGCGTTTGTATTTTTTTTTTTCGCTGCTTTCGCTTACGCTGTTCAATGGTTCACGCAAAACAAAAAAAAAAACCGATTCCAATGTGATGCTTATCCCTAGCATCATCGTATTCTAGCTGAAGTGAAAGACCCAGGGAAGGGAAGCGTGAAGCGGGTGAGGTGCGGGGGCCCAAAATGGCTAGAGTTTAGAGGGCTGCGATGGTGGTTATTTTGTTCGACTTTTTACGGGCTTTTCCCTTTTTATTTTGACGAACCTCAGGTCACCTCCCACCATCGGGCGGGTTGAGGTTGGTTGGATCAACCCGTTGCAATTCACCCGTTAACAGCCCGTCACTTGGAGCCGTGACAAGGGAAGAGAGAAAACGCGGGCTGGAGGGTGGGGGTTAAATAAAAACGCACGGCAAACCCAAAATGGGCGAATCGTCAGCCATCATCAGCCATACGCTGGCAAGCATCAAATTTATCCAATTTATTTTTATCTCCTACAAGGCCTACGCGTTTACCGCCCACGAGCGAAATATTGAAGGGTGCGGGGAATGGGAATGCGAGGGTTTCCTTCACTGTTTTCCGTTGTCTGTTGCTCAAAGAAGCGCTGCACTGTAAAAGGATCATCTCACGCTACGGAGAAAACGGGGGGAAAAATCAAACAACCTTCAGCAGAACAGAAAAAACAGGAGTTTGTATGTTAAAAGTTCAGTGTGTTTGATTTTTCTTATTACAAATCTCACTCAGCAGTGGAGAGGTGCGAAAGTAAAAAAAAAAACAGCAAAGCATTCTGTTCTCGAGCGGAGGGATGAAACGAAAATGTATCCAAGACCGTTCCGAAAACGAAACGGACACCGGATGGCGGTCGACCTACTCGATTGGTATGATTTATGAAACTGATATGTATTTTCTCTTGGTTTCATCACGCAAAACGAGCCCGTGTTATATGTGGCACAGTAAAGGGAAAAGCCTCTGGAAGATAAATACATCTAAGAAGAGCAAAAAAACCTTGGGGGAACCATCTCGTTTGCTGACGTGTTGTTGCGATGCGCAATGGATCGCTTGTGAGCCTCCTCCGAAATGGATGCCTCGCTGGATGCTTTCTACTAAAAAGGGGTTGCAAATACTGTTTTTGTTTCGTTTCATTCGCTCTCCACCAGCGGCTCATTTTTATGCCAGCAAGGGGACCACAACCAACCGGCACGAGATTCGATGGGAATGAAAATCATATTATGTCTTCATTAAAGCGAATCAAAATAGCATTCCCTGTCGCGTCGTAAATAATAATAGATGCACTAATATAAAGCAAATGGGGGATGGAAGTGGGGTGGCGATGAGTAATGTCGACTTGTTACATCCGCCTGATGGTATGATGGAAAAAAGGCTCCCCTCAATCGTGCTGGATGCGCAACATTTCGACGCTTTTGGTCGATGTCGATTGAGCGAAATGAGCAATCCGATTTGGTGAACGATGAAGGAAGCTATTGGGTAAAAGGATGATTTTTACTGCCAGTATTAGAAGTGAACGCTTAGAAAAGCAAGCGTAAGAGCATTTAACATAACATCTACTTCACACGAAGCCGATTGAACACTTTTGTACATTAAATTGCATACTTTTAGGCGTATATTTTCTTAAAATTGTTATTTTCGTTTTTCGTATATATTTTAGTTGTTTATTATTTTCAGCAGTTTTGTTATTGGAATTGACGAAGATAATGAGTTTTTCCCGATAGTCATGACAATTAAAATGAGATACCTCTTCAAAGGATATAATTTTCCGGCCAACAATATTAATCCCATACGCAGGAACTTGACTTCGCGATATAATGCTAAGAGCATTTGCCAAACATTCTTTCCATCTGCTTAAAAATGGCAAACATACAACCATAACCCATTTGCTAAGATATGTGTTTGTGGTATACGCCTCTAATCACCCCACTTTCTCTTGCCCACCCCAATCGTTTGCGGGTTGTTTTGCGGGGCTTTTCACACAACACACGTACTCAACCAAACTCAATCAAATTAGCGTACGAAGCACACTCACACACCCACAAACACATGGGCCAATACACAGGGTGCGTAGACCTGTTTGGTTGATGCGGTTTATGGGAAACCTCCTCTCCATCTGTTTGCTGCCACAAATAACTTTACCCGATTTGAAAGCGCATAATCAAATCATGATGAATTTACGTCAATGGGAGAAGAAAAAAACAACCCACCACAAACCACTGAAAGGAGAAGAGCGAATATCATCGTAACAGAATAAAAACCATCAACAAAACAAAGCAAAAAAAAAGCATAAACCGGAAAATTCATAATTTTCTCTTCCACCAATCTAACGGATTTTAATTTGCTAATGAATCGGTTTTTTCCCAGTCACACAAAAGCGGATGATAGAAGCCCACAAAACCAGCGCCAGCATGGTTCAAGAGCATGAAGATGTTTTGCCTTCATGTCAGTCAGTTTTTCCCCGGTCCCGGTTTGTTTTGAGTGTTTGTTGCCGTTCGTATTTCAATTTGTGCACCGTGGAGCCAGCAGACAAAAAAGCGCATTCGGGGAAAAACGGGAGGAAAATATTTTTAACACAGGTGGGTTGCATTAATGGCTGTCTGGTAGAATGTACTGCCTGATAGAAAAACATCCTTGCAGAATTCAATGGCTTCGATGGGTTTCCTTCTGGTCTACTCGCTCCCACCTTCTCTTTCTATCCATGGCACCGAGTAAGGATACAGTTCATTCATTCGGTTGATTTAAAATATAAATTCAAAAGATTGTTCAGCCCCTTTGAAGCGGCACAAACACAAAACTGGGCGACAAACAAGACACAGAAAAAAAAAAAAAACTAACCTCCCACAACCGTCACTTCCCAAGCAGGTGAAACAGCGCAATTTAAGCTCTCGCACAACGGGAAGGATGAAAAATTAATTGGATGGATTTGCACGACGCAACGAGGATTATGATTTTTATGCTTTTATATCGTTATCTCTTTGCGGGTAAGTTTTTTTGCTTTGTTTGGTGTTAGATATTAGTAGTAACTCTTGTTTCTTTACAAATACAGCTGCTAAAACAGCTGTTCAAGAATGTTTTAAGAGCAAAACGGGAATAAATTAGCAAAAACTGTTTGTTAATATCATTTCACTCATCTCGAAATAAATGAAAGGTTGTTTTATAACTACCGTGACAGTCGCGGTTTACGTGGAACAAATGCTTGCAACTGATAAGTGATTAAAAAAAGGTAAATGGAAGTAGCTTTTTAATTAAAATTATAGTGAAAGGACAGTTTGACAACAAGACGATAAAATCATGTTTATTTCAACAATTTTAAGTTAAAAGAAAAATCCCCCCCCCCCCTTAATTATTCAGTATTTCTTGTTAATTTTATACAAATTTTTGTTTGTTCACAATTTTCATCAAGCAACGCATCTTTCTATTTAAAAAAGTAAATTAATTTAATTGTTTTAATACTTGGTGAATAGTAATTATATAAGTGCGTTTAAGTAAAACTTGCTAAGTGCGTTAAAGTTAAACTTGCTACAGTTTATTTGTTTGATTCGTGATTATGCATTCTTGCTCACTTATAAAAAAGATTAAAAATACGAATTAATGAATTGCAATATATTTATTGAAATTATCAAAATCTCATTGCATTGCAAAACAAAACTTATTAAATTTAAGATTTTAAAAGTTTTATAAAGATAGCAAAATGATAATTTGAATGAATAATATTTTATATATTTGTTCAGCATCTTCTCATCAATTCACAGATATAATCAGTAACCAAATCAAGCCAAGAGATCAACATAAATCTTTAAAAAAATAATTGTCTGTGATAGAAATTACGTCCGTTTGGAACCTGCAGTCCATGGACCTGGCTCCAGAAAGGTAGCGACGAGTAATGGGCGAGTCCTATCGGGTCAGAGGCATTTGTAAGCATCCCGGAGCAGCTCGGGATCGAGACCCATGGGTGCAAAATTCCATACGCGAGTTCGACCAGTTGGTTCGCGTCTAACCCATTGCAAACCCATTGAGTCGATCCTACAGAAGAGTCGTAGGACCCATCACTAGTACTTACAAAAATTACTAAGACATTCCATTCGTTCTCACTAAGGCAATGGAGAGAAGTTAAGTCAGGAGATTAAGCTTATCACTCTCGAGTCACTCTACGATGGAGAAATTTGTCTCTCTTACTCTTGTACTTACTGGTCAAGGCAAAGGGCGCCGACTTTTTAAGAAGATAGCAAATGCATTTAGAATAAATTACAATTACAGGAATATTAAACCGAATTACTATCGTTTAATGAGAGAGATTACCAGATCTTTCGTGTTCAAAAATACTAATCTTTCAAGAACTAACACAAACAAAACATTACATCATGCAATGATTCCATTTGCTGAAGCATTGTGCTTATTGAATTGTTTTGAAAAATTAAAACAAGTTATTGACATTTAAAAAAAATATATTTTGAATTTGTTTATATTTTTTACACAAATTATTTTTTTATATCACTCCTATTTTTATGTTTCAAGATGTTTTCATTAAAAAAAAACATGTAAATGACTTTTAAAACGCGCTTCTAAATAAAGTTTAAAATTCACTCCTTAAAGCACCGATCGATTAAAGCTAGACGCGATCTGAAGGTGTGTGTGTGTGTAATAATTTGCTTTAACACCACTACCCTAGTAAACTTATTCTGCCAGTTTTTGAAACATTTCCTGACGAGTTAAACGGCACACTGTGTTACGCGGTGAGTGAGACGTTTCACCCGAAGTTAATTAGCCACAAGCAAGCAACCCGGCAACCAAGAGCGACCAATAAATGAACGTCAACCATCAGGCGTGTCCATCGAGCGGAAGAAAAACCGGGCTACATCACGCTCGCGCGGTGCTGCACGTGCGGTTAGTTAGATAGAGCCGAAAAGTTACGCGAGCAAAGCTAAAGCTGTGTCTGCCTGTAGCGTCACGGGCCTACCACGGGCATTTCGCGTCTAAGACGCTAGTAAAGGTTTATTGTAAGTGTTGTCAGGCGGCTTACCGGGTAGTGTGGTGCAACCGTTACGGTTTCGCAACGAAACACAGTAGCCGTGGTTGGTACATTATCAGTAAATTAATCACGAAGCAACAACCAGTCTCTTTCGCTTGAAACACCGAGCGGACGGATAAAAAATCAAGAAGCTAACCAAGATCCAAGCGTGGCTGGGGAAGAGGAATAGTGAAGGTGCAATGAAAAACGAAACGATTGCTCGAAATAGAGAAAATGCGACAATTTAGAAGAGAATGTAACATGGGACGGTGGCCGTGGGCAGTCATAAATATTTCAAAACGCAACCCGGCCACTTCCCGGGCAAGGGAAGATAATTAAAATCACTTAATTAAAGATAAAGATACCGCACGGTAGGTCCTTCGGGAATGTCCCCTTCCCCCCCTTCCATCGCCAGCGGACACGTACACGGGTGGAAAGGGAACAAAACGCAGTGAGTGAGGAAGGAAATGCTACAATCTAGACACAGGGTAGGATAACGGGATGGTAAGGAAAGCGTCGCAGTGCAACACAAACCAACCTAGATAAGCCGTGGAAAACGTGACGCAGAATTACAGCCCAACAGCAAGGACCCCATTTTGTTACCCATCTCAGCCTCAGTGTCGGGTGTTGGCTTTCCCACCATAAATCATCGTGCCGCTAGGATGTAAAACCCGTGGACCTCAAATGAAAGGAAGTGACAATTCGTGTAAATTTAAGGATGGATTGCCATTTGCGTGCCATACCAAGGGGGGTTTCGCTCGTTTTTTTTTCTTATGTTCGCGTGTATGTGTGCGAAATATTCTATTCTTCTCGAAAAGAACCATTTCCCGGAAACGGGTTGTTGTACCGGTAGAGAATGCGGTTGCTTAGTTGCGATGGAAGAAACGCTTTGCTTCGATGAATCCATCATCTGCCAAAAGGTTTGGTTCTCGGCGCGTCTACGGGAAAAGCTTCCGCAGTCCAACACACACACACCAACGACCGGGGGGCCCATTGTTCGGGGTTTTTCGAAGGGAACGGAAAATTTGTCACATATTTCGTACGGAGCAAGGATTCGGAAGGTATTTTGTGCTGCTGGTGCGCATACCTTTCCCGCTCCCCCTCAAACTGAATGACAATCGTGGAAAATTTCTTTTGTTGTTACAGCGCGTGTGCTACTGGCTTCGTGGTCACCCTACGCTAGGTAGTAGCATCTTGTGGCATATTTTATGCTAATATTCTACGTTCGCTCATCCAGCAGCCGGGTAATGTGAGATGCAAATTTCTTCCATCGAACACATTGAACATACATCGCAGTGGGGGAAAAGGGGAAAGCCCAGGGAGTGGAGATGATGAGCGGTGTGAAGCTAGCAATAGAAAAAGCGTACACACAAGCAAGCAAGAAAGTACAAAAAAAACACACATTCTATCGTAGAGCAGGAATTTTACTTGGAAAATGCAAAAATGGTGAACTTTCCTCCTCTTTTCTGGGAACATGATAGAGAACGTTTTCGCTCCGAACCCGATGATCAATCGCATGCTTTGCAGCATAGTTGCATCGATGCAGCTAGCGGATGCACCAGCGCAAGCATGTTTGTACATTGTACCAACGACAGAAGCAAATGGTGAGAGAATGTTCAAACGCCCTCTATTCGGGGAACGTTTGGTCTTAACGAGTAATGTTATACATCATCGATGAGGGTAAACCGATAGTGTTACTTGTTGTTTTACGTACCACAACCTGCACGGAAGAGAAGAGCGTTAGGAGAAGCGGAAATGCAAATAAAACATTTAATAAATATCTCATTCTCTTTTGTAGGGTAATGGGAAATTGTCGTAAAAATAAATGGAAAATAAAGTTTCACATCCAATCGGTACATGAATTAGTTTGACAATATTATTTTAAACTCTTTAATTTATTTTTTTTAATTGCAATTTGAAAACCAAAGAATATCGTTTTCCAGGTCTACTTTTATAGAAGAAAATTACAGCTTAAAAATAAATTATGGAAAAATAGTATTGAAAATTGTTAAATATGTGAAGAAGAAAAATAATGAGAAAAAGTAGTAGGAAAAGAAGAAGAGGAAAAAGAATATGAATATTTAAAATGGTTTAAATTAATATACAATTATCAAAATTGTTTATTTAATAAAACGCCTCGAAGTATGCTGTGTGTAAGACATATCGCTTCAAATGACTAAACAATGGTAATCTTTATGTTTCTTTTTATATCATTTGAGATTTTTGAGATATTCAATGAAAAATCCTGCTGGATTTGTAATAAAAATTATTTCATACCATTTTTTTAAGTGAAAAACAATTATCAATATCTCACTTCCAAATAATTTGTTTTTGTTGAGTTCATATTTATTTTTTTCTGATAATTTAACAATCACTTCACCACATTTGTTGTGGTTATTTTAAGTTGTTATACATGCTATAAAGCAACTTATTTGTTTGCATACTACGAAACTCGAGGCGTTTTCTTATAAATAATGTATTTTAAAACATT
>KI423405.1:26362-37938 GCA_000473375.1 Anopheles culicifacies
GGCTGACTGTCTGTCGGATTCTTTCCCCCAGCTTGGTAATCCTCCTATTAGTGAAAATGGCACTGACCGGGACAAGTTCTTTGGACCAGTTGGTTGAATCGTTTTTTTTTTTTATTTCCGTCCATCAAATCAAAGATGGTAAGCACACTCTGCATCACGACCATTTCGCTAGAAGCGAGCGTAATATTTGTAAAACGAACCGCAAAACCAACACCCCATTCCGACCACTTTATCTTCCCCAGGTTATTCCTAACTACATCCTGCGAGAGATAGGGTGGCACTCGGTGTTTAGGAAAGGCGCGGTTGATGGTGTGGTTGTTTCATTAAATTTTAATTAAAATTTCATAATTCCACCTAACCGACAGACAATGAGGTACTGGGGCAGCCCGTAAGTTCATCAGCGTCTGGCGGTTGTGGATCGGTTGTACACGCGTTTGCACCTTCGCGTGGCGGTGGAAACGGTCTCGGGATGGAAGGAAGCAGAAAATGAACTGCTGTACTATTTCGGAAACAGTTTTCCGCGCCCTGGGAATGTGGTACCGGATGCTTCATCAGCGCTAAGAAAGCCGGACGAGCGGAAAGTTTCCCTTCCGTTTGCTTGGAAGTACAGAAATCTTTGATTGCTTCCCTTGGCACGGGGCAGTCGTTTGAAAATATGCCATGCGCGCAAAATTAAAAATAAAAACATCCAAGATAATTCCACAACAAATACATACATACAGCCGCCGGTGTATTGTGTAAATTGTTTCACAAGAATTATTTGATTCTGTTGGAGCGGTAGGAAAATGTTGCAAAAAAATGCGTGACCTAGGGTTGCGAGCTGGACACAGTTTTCTCGACGCTTCATCAAAACTTTTCGCATGGACTACAGCTAAGGATGCAGAGCGTAGCGTGAATATAAATTACCTTTTTGTGACTGTTCGTTTTTACCATGCCGCGCGGATTCTGATGCTTGCAAATACAAAATTAATTACAGCAAATAATTAACTTTTCGATCGATTTTTTCCCAACGATCGGCAGGCCGATGATACACTAGTTGGCAATTGGATTCCCAGGAGTTATTCGCTTTGATGTCGCTGGAAGTCTGCAAACTATTCCTGTTACAGCCAGTAGAATGACAACATTCCTCTCCGACAGACTCCGTCGAATGAAGCCCTTTTTACTTCACACGCACATAAACACACTCACTCATCCACACGTTAACGTATCCACACTATCACTTTCTCTCTCTCCCTCTCTATAACACTTGTTCTCGTTGAACGAAAGGGGTAAGCGATTTGGGATTCAGTTGCACTGCTGCCGTTGAAGGTGAGCGACAAACGAGAAAAACCACAAATCACCGACGCAACACCGCGCAATCACACTCACTCACACAAGCCGAAAAAGCCACAAAACGACTGCTGCAGACGAAAGCCCCAAAAAATGTAATTAACTAATTATCATCCTGTTTTAATGTTGTCAAGGGGCTGCTCACCGTACGAAAGCAACAGAAGATGAAGAAATGAACGCATAGCAGAAATAAGAACCGATATAGCTCGTCGTCTTCTTTAGCACATTCTTTTTAGGCAAATGTTAAGCTTCACCACTTTATTGAAACTTATTCGAAATACCCCATCGTTACACGTTCCGCCTCAATCGTACGCTGATGGTAGATACATAAATGGGGGAAAATTGTTCACCTGTCGTTAAGGAAAGGTTGCAGCACGGGGCACTCTTGAAATGGCCCACCAGCAGTTTGGCCACCAGATAATTCTAAGAAAGGAAAACCTCAAAAACCATCCCCAAAATAAAGCTTGCCTGTAGGAGGGTATATATTGTTTTCCTTTCCAAACCCTTAATACACAGAGGCAGCATTGGAGGCAGAGCTTAAGGAAGATATGGCAGGTGGTGTGACAAACTGGTCAAACAATTGTGCTGATTAATGATGAATGATGGTTCGATCATTTCTTTCACTGGAAAATTTCTTCATCCCCTAGAGGCAACGGGTGGAAAATGAGGCAAGAATTTTCACCTTCAACAGGCGCTGATAAAATCGATAACTTGTAATACCGTTCTAAGGATATGTATCTTTTTTTGCTTGTTAAAACGAAAATGACACATTTTTCCCGTAAGACTATCGATAGCTTCCTTCACAAAGCGTATTCCAAGCGTAGGTAGGGTAAATCCAATTTTTTACGGTATAAAAATTATTGCCCACTCTATCACCTTTAAACTCAAACACTGGCATATTCCCAGATATGGTAATTAAAATATTTTCACCATGGACATGTTTGAAAATGCTCATTAAACACTGACTCAACAATGTCCCTCGGCGTCGGTGAACTTTTGTTTTATTTATTTTTTTCCCTTCCTTTTTATTATTCATGTGCAACAGTTAAGCTTCACGCATGGTCTCTTCTTCTTCTCCTGCTTCTTCCAGCTATGTATCGCACATCACACATACACTCTCACTCTCTATTTTTTGCTTTCTGCAGGTCTCACCACAAAGTATTACTGGCTACCAGCAGGTGCAAAGGATTACTCTCACACACAACGGGAACCGCAGCAAGATGGACCGATATGCTTTTGCGAGCTTAGAACCGCACGGTTCGATGTCTTTATCAAAACTGAATGGTCCCCACGGATGGTGATGATCGGTTGGTTCGTTGGATCCTTGTTTCCCCACCGAAACAGGATCACTCGGTCACCATCGGTTCGCATCGTTAGCGTTGGAGGTGGGGATGTGTTCATCCGTGCAACAGTTTTCCAGCCGGGTAAGACTGACTTGAATGCTTGCCGTTCTGCGAAAAGCTTGGAAGGATAGCAAGTACCTTCACCAAGTATTCTTTACACGTAGAGCAGAATATCCACCTAGTTGATTCGAAAGAAGAATTACCAAGCTTATTTTTTTAGTTTTTTTAGGTTCAAGCATTGCATTTTAAATAACTTGGTATTAGAAAGCTAATAAACTGTTTTTCATCGAACTTCTAAGCAAATAGCTAAAGATAGTTTTTATAATTTCATATCACAGAAAACAGTCCAGCAGTATACTCGTGTTACCTTATACATTATATTTATCAATTCTACATCCAACCTTTTTAAATTTTCATTTCAAACGACATCCGTTTTGTAATTTAAATACGACAATCAAATGTTATCTGCATCTAGATAAAATCGTGATGATTCTAATATCCGGGGTTCTACTGTTTCACTTCGAGTTCATCCATGATCCGTGTATTGCAATAACGTTCTGACAGGCACGATATTCCCCTTTCAATAACAACTTGTTGACACTGAAGCATCCAACCTGCAAACTGTTGATGCTGGAATGAACCGTCCATGCCAGGCTGCCGTAAGGCGCACGCGCTGGAAACACAAGCACCCTGTTCGGTTCCATTCGGCTCGTGGTTTATTCACCCTTCCAGACGAGGTGTACCGACTACCTGTTAATCAAAACAAAGCTCTAGCTCTGCCGTCGTCCTGGGCGCGCAATTCCGTCGCTCCGAATCACGGGAAACATTTCGCAATCCGCATTCCGGTTGGAGCTGCAACATGGTGCGAGCTTTTTCGCTACGGGCAGCTTTTTTTTCGGTGTTCTATTAAATTTGCGTACCAATTTCATTTGTGCTTCGGAAATGGTAGGATAGACATTCTCGGACACGGGAGCACCAACGTCGTGCTGGATGATGGTGCAGAATCATCTGGGCCTGTGTTTCGTCGGCATTCGTCCAGGGGAAATAAAGGTCAGCAACGAACAGTAATCGTAATGGACCATTTTCGATAAACTGGGTCAACGCAGCGGCGGCCCAGCATGGCGAACGTAAGCAAAACTAGGTGAACGTTGCTCAACACGACGGTGACTGTGCGCGATATGGCGTCTCCGAGATGCAACAGCTTTCAGCTCTGTTGTGTTGGCGGCTCGTTTCATCGACCCTATCAGCTAGCCTCGCGTCTAGCCATCATCTAATGGAAGACATGTACAAGTGAAGCGAACCATTTTGATCGAGTGTCCGTTTACAGCTCCGGACACCGGGGTTAAGTGTACCGGAAAAGTTCTGACACTGTACAGGTATGTGTGTGCGTGTGAGTATGTAAGGGAAGGAGGGCTCCATTTTATTCATTTCAAGGATGGCGATGGACTGTTTGAAATGCATTGATTAGCTTAGAAATAGAACGCATTCAAGGCTACAATAGATAAACATTTTGCTTGTAAGATTCATTTCTAATATAATAAATTATACGCCCTTGTCAATAAACTCTTCCGAAATTAAAATGGTTCACGATTCATAGTTTTTGAGATTTTTAAAAACCAACTTGTGATTCTCCTCTTTGCCATAAAATACTTCCAGACAAGTTGGCCACTAGTAGCATTGGAATAAAAATAAATTTGTACGACATGCTACTCGTAGACTGGTGAAACGCTTTATTAAACTTTCCAATCAGTGAATATTGGTGCAATGATTTGGTTTACTTCAGAAAGAGTATAAGTCATCATCTGAAGTGATCATCTGAAAAGAGGTCAGATCTGCTATAATGTGAATATGAATAAGATTGTGGGCGTTATATTTCATTGCGCTCTGTTAATTAAAGCATTTCATCAAACGTGAATCAAGAAGCTACATAATGTATGGGACAAAAATAGAAGATGCCTACCAGATGCATGATATCCAAGGTACTTTAAAAAAAAGTTACATTTTTTATTGTTCTAGCGAATGCTTTCCTCCGGGTTTTGCACTTTCCAGGCAAAATACTGGCTATCATAACGCCATCTTCGTCCTCCACGAATGGCACAAATTTGCATAATTAATCCAAGGATGATTTATTAATTCTTCTCGCAGCTTTGCGCCCGATAGCTCAATTATGCGAGAATGGGAGATTTGCTCGAAGCCGGTACTGCTCTCAACTCGGCTCTTACTTTACGCGCTAGGCTTATGGGTGTTGCTTCAGTGTGAGAATTCGGATCAAATGAAGGTGCCGGGACGTGCACTGGACGGGAGAAACACACTGTGTATTGCGGTGTGCATTTTTATTATGCTGCTGCGAATGTTATTGAAATTGTTACAAACCGTTGCCTTCGAGCGGTATGGTTTTGCTGGTATATTAGCTAATGAAATATTGCCGCCATCATGATAACCGCAATTAGCTTTGAAGCTGGAAGCTTTAAGGGTTTTGATGGAGATGTTGTTTTATTGATGAAGCATTATGTTTGATTTTTAACTCCATTTGACAACAAATGCGAACGAATTTTGAATATTTTTGCTAATCATCAATGCATTGTTTTACCTATTATTCTACTAATTGATTGTTATACGTAGTATTGTTTTCTTAACATCGGCCAACGTTTGACAGGCCGTTGCGCCTAGCAACGAGGCTTTTTTCGAGTATTTAAAAATGCAAAAACAAGAATTCATGTTCTCTTTTTAGGACTTTTTGAATATTTTACTTTAATTGTTTTTTTTTTTCTGTAGACTTATGTAGACTTTAAACTGATTCATTTCAAAGACATACCACGCAGCCAGAATGTCAGTTTTTGCTACAATTTTGGCCTCAATCCGTGATGTGAAAGAGTGGTACCGAAACCACTTTCGCTCTTGTGGACATTTTAATTTTATCTGAATTTGACACGTATTAAATAATACTACGTGTTCATATGGTTATTTTAAACTTTTATTATATTAGTATACTATTTATGCTTCAGCCATGCACTTCCGGTTAAAAGAAATTTAAGCTCATTAATTAATAGTAGTGCGGTCTGTATTTTCTTTAAAACTAAATAAAAACAAATTATGCAAACAAAGGAACAATTTTTTTTTTGTTTAATTTAATATGCGTTGAAAAGCGAAAAGAATGTGTCATATCCTCAACTCGGTTGGTGAGGCGTTCGAATCTTAATTGTCTGCAGCGGAAGCACTGATGCGAGTAATCGTTGTAAGACAAAACTTTTCCGTTGTGTGTTAAAAGAATGTATGTTAAATGTAAATTTATGTTCGCCGACAATGTCCTGAGGGGTAATAAGTTCGTCGGGATAATCAAATAAACAACAACAATAAAATATGTTCATAAATCAGACCAACAGTATCAATATGCAAATCTATTGTTTGAATAGTAATATCGTTCAATTTAAATTTTCTTATTCTACTCACTGATTAAGTCACTTTCATAATCCACACCACAATCCCAATTTTCATGGCCAAAAAGGTTGGCGTTACCGTATTGCTGTGGTCAGATGGTGCGTCACAATCACTGTCACTAATTGGTATGTACGGGAAATTGCGTGGTAAAGCTTGTGTGCTCTCTTGAGACATCAGTTCTGAAATTGGGCCGGCTTCACCTTACACAGGGGTTAAAATATATTGCTTCCCAGTCTCCAGTGGCTTAGGTGAGCCAAACCCAATTTCTGCAGCAAACACTGTGCTTCATCTTATGCTGGCGGTACATGTTCCAACGACATACTTTCAGAACCATTCGAAACATTGAGAAGGGTTGGGTGCACCTCAGCTAGACACTTGCCTCTTGCCGTGTGAACGGTGCTCCTGTTTACGGTGAGATCGTGCTGTCTGTATAGGTGCAAATGGTTGGTAATGTTCCAGACACCCAAAAACCACCGCAATAGGATGGGGAGAACGACATTAGGTCGTATCATTACCAGATGAGTAAACATTCGAAAGTATTTCTGACCATACAGTTAGAGATATGTGAGAAGGTGCGGGTCTATGTGGTTAGTCCGATGCTACCTCACATGGAACACAAAACTGTGCATGGGTTTGATAGAAAAATGATCTCTTTCTAGTTCACAGAACCAGTCTGTTTTCATCCACACTAGAAGCAAAATTTACTGCAGGCATCTGTCATTTTCTCTGTGGGCGATACGAACAGCCTACACGTTCTAGTTGAGTCACACATATTTTTGCATTTCAACACCACTGCAACCACCTGACGGATAGAACGATTTGCTATTCATTGGAAACCTGGGCTGGTACCGGAAATGAAACGAATTCTCATCACCAAACCATGGCGTTGGTCGGTAAAAGCATCATATTTTCAATGCAATAAATGATAGCAGACGGAGATATTGGAAGTCCTAACTGAATAAGATTGCACTTCGTAACGGCCTGAAACCTACACAAAGTGGCACTATATTTACGGTTTCTTATCGAACCGAGGTGGACATTTTTTAAAACATTTATTGTATAAATAAGAATGTTGACTATGCTGTCACGAAAATATGATAACTACGCCATATTATGAGAAATTACGGGGCAAATTACGGGGTATATTTGCCATTCAACAACCAAATCAACAACTCATATCGTGGTTAAGGAATAATGTATGTAGGGAAGATATGGTTAATAGTCTAAGCAGTTGTTGTGATGACTATCGAGTGTCCTCGATCCTGCTGCGCATCTGCTTTTATTTCATTCGATTCCTTACAGTTCATTCCTAGTTCATCCGTCACCGTCCATACTCTCATCCTCATCGCTCATCGCTCATCGTTCATCGCTCATCACTCTCATTCCCACATGTATGATAAATGCATTTTCGTATGCAATCCAACAAATCCTGGATTGCATAACCACTGCTCCAAGTGTCAATAATTCAAGTTTTTCACTCATTTTCAATGTTTCACTGTTTAGGATGTTTAGGAAATATACGATGACCCTTCCAATCCATAAAAAAACGCCATCGGAACCTGACCAGCCAGCAATTAATTACGAATCATCTAATGTTATGCTTACTATATGGTTTGCAAGAGTGCCGTAAATAATAACTAGCTCTTGTGTGAATATTTAATAAAGGATAACTGGTTCTCTATATTTGCTCTTTTAGAATATGCCAATAAGATTGCCTAAAATATATAAAACATTGGTCATAAGGTGAAGGCTTCACACGTGCGATCGAACAAAACTTCTATTCGGGCCCTCCGCAACGACTTAGTTTATTTACCGTTAAACCCACCACCGAGTTGTAGAAAAGACGAGAACAGAAAACAAGCAAGGAATTAATCGTGGTCGAACAAGTAACAAACGGAATCAAACTCAGCGGTCGCGTGTGAATCCAGGGATCTTCTGCTTAATCTTCTTCTATGACTGTACAACCTCGAGAGATCTTTCCCTACGATTTCTGATTTCCGTGACATGCATTTACCCACAAGAGAATAGTCTGTCCTGTGTACGGCGCCGTTATCTTCTCAGTCATCGAGTCGCTCCAAACGTTACTGTTCAATAAATGAATACATGAAAGGTCTTTTCAATGACTCACATTCGAGAAAGTAAGAAACTTTGGAGCGGCTCGGTGGCCGAGAAGATGGCGATGACGGTCTTCGAACGGGCAGGATCGTGGTTCGAATCCCATTCGGACCGTTCCCCCGTACGCAGGACTTACTGTCCTGTTGTGGGTACCTTCATGGCCACGAAAGCTTGAAATGGCAGGCTTGGAAAGCTTGAAACCTCTCGAGGTTGTAGAGCCACAGAAGAATATGATGAAGAAACTTCACTAAAGCCTAAACAAACTAACGTAGTCCTGAACCCAGAAGCTTTATAGTTTGGTACTAATAAAAGGAAACCCAAGGTTTGATCAATTCAGGAACAGGGATATTGAACAGATTGATAGTTTCATTCATTGATCGTTCCTATAGTTCTGATTGATATTTTCCTATAGTTCTGTTTATTGAACCATTTCTTGGTAGACCAAAACAACCATGATGAAAACGGGTTATTTTTCAATTTAAGTCAGCATAGTGGTTCGTACACTCAGTATTAGTATATTTTTAAATACCATAACAAATCATGAAAACAGTGTGGATTTTTAATATAATCTAATTTCAAAGACACATCTTGTTGGGTTGGCCGAGAAATTAGTTGGAAGTCTTATGTTTTGGTTGTGCCTAATGTACTAAAACGTTAATCATTAGAACCAAATTGTTTGAACTGCAAATGTTAAAAATTAATGTTAAGTTATTCTACCTTCGCCAATCTACTCAAATTATGAGTTTTCGGTTGTTGTTTAACGTATAACCCGTACTCTTTAAATGCTTCACGACGTCAGTATTAGCACGGTGTGACACACTAATGGATCTGTTGACATACCATTTGGTCAGTTACCGAGAAATTGCCATACTCCTGCCGTACCGGTCCATTGAGTATACACAGCTAAGGAGCAATCTCTGCACACGTTCGAAGGTGTAGTGCCTTTTGGTGCAAAATCTTTGCAAAGCTGGCCTGGCTGCATTTGCAATTCACGCTGCAAGACGATGCACATGCCGTTATAATGAACGGGACAGGAGAATAGAGGGCTAATTAAATATACATCAACAACATTGCGCACTTTACCTTGGGTGCTGTCGCTCATTTGCAAAGTCCTTCTGCTACTGTTGTCGTAGCGTTGTTTCCGTTGTCGTCATCGTTTCATGAATAATAACAAACTAATGCTGATGACCAGCCAAGCGCAAGGAAACTGTAACTGACCCGTGCTCGTGTTTTCAATGCAGTGTTCTGCAAATTTTCCTCGCTCATAAAACAACATTTCTATGCTTTTATACTGGTACACGAAACTCGGGCAACTCAGGAAAATATCAATTATTAAACGTGCAATGATGAGCATATCGGGGGTAAGTTGAAGTTTGTCTAGATACGAAAACACTTTCTAGAACTCTCACAGTCCAAGAATTTGCTTCTATCAATGGCCGTTGAAGCAAAAGATAGTCACTATTTATGCTTGCATTTGTACAGCATTGCGCGCATTTGCAAATTAAAGCAACATTGTACAAGGGACGGGTAATCTTATTTGATTAGCGTGATTATTTATAACCTTGTTTTAGAGCATCCTTATGCGGAAGAGTGTTTATGTATCAAGCTTTCAGCTACTTGCATTTAGCCATTTTTAACATCCCGCTGCAAGATATCTGACGTCAAAATTGTATGGAATGTCATCTCTTTCTTAACAATCCATAGTTGAGTTCTGTAGGAGGCAAATCGTAGTCCATCGTTAGCAAGATACATGCTAATTGGCAATTATCTCTCATCAATTATTGTCTCATTCGGTCCGATGAACAAAAGAAATTAACGATATAAGCAAAACAAAGCATAGAAACAATTCACACGCGAGTGGCGCATTGTCAGTAGCATTAATTTACGCTGTACGCTTAAGTCGTACCATTTTTCATTGATGTTTTGATTTACTTGACCTGTAGAATTTTTTATTGCGCAACAGAACATACTTTTTTTTTTATTCATGAAGAACGGCCAGACCGTATTGCTACAACAGAACATACTGATAGTAAAACAAATACGTAGGCTAAGTGTAGTACCTTAGAAGAAGAAGCTAATAAATTTCACTCACCTTGAACACACCAGATTTAAGGGTAAAACAATAACATATAAGAAGAAAAATGTAAATGAAAAGCGACACTTTGTTTACGTTTGCTATAAATCTTGAAAACGAATGAAGTTCATTTTACTAATCAGAATATATTGCAATGCCCATAGCTAAAAATTTTCCTCATCGCAGAATCTATTTACAATTGCGAGCTAATTGAATAGAAGTTATTCTTCATACGATGAAACTGTTGTCGAATGCAACAGTTTTGTCAAGCTTCTCAGAGCTAAATGTGGTAAAAACAAAAAGCTTTTGATGATTTTATTGCCTAAAACTATTTATGTTAATAACTAAAAGGGTTGTTTTTCTATAGATTTTATTAGGATAGGGTGCCGAGTTCCTGTAGAATGATGTAGAATATCATGACTGAAGCAGATGACTGAACCAGTTAACGAATGTAGTGCCATATAATTAAGCATTCATGACATAATTTGATTTCAGAATTCATTCTTGACAAAACTTTTTAAATGTTCCTATTTTATTATTCATAAACGGAAAAAGTACATTTTCGTTATATATAAGGCATATGTTAGATTATGTAGGTCCTATGAATTAGAATTTGAAGTAGTTGTGTACGCCACTCTAGCTCGATGAATAAGTGTAAATAAATAAGTTATAATTAGACAGCTTAGATTTGACTTACATGAAATGCGATTAATTGTTATTTGGGTGGAAAAGATGATAGAGGTACGGTAGCCTCTAGCATAGCAGCGCCGCTCTTCAAATGGCAGATTCACAGATCTAATACCATTCGGACCGTTACGCCGAATGCAGCAATTTCTTTCCCGTTACGGATAAATTCAGCATAAATCTGCGTTCATTTTTCGCTTTTTATTCAAGTAAATCTAATTTTTCTAAGTATTAGTATTCTAACCCGTCCACACATCAACCACAAGACTAATTCATTTTTATACCTAGCTTTCTAGTTAACAGTTTATCTCATTAGTCCTTTGCTCGTAGTTACGCTCCGTTCAAGGTTTACATACCCGACGCGAGTCGTATCTTTTCGCCTTGTAAACTATGAAATAGAGATTACTTTTGAATTTATTATTCTATTAGGTCTCGATTCCAACACCCTTTATTACTCTTACTCTTATTCACCAAATGTGGTACTGATGATGTCTTTAAATCTGTCTGGTTTCCGAATACTTCTCTTGGGTCTTAAAGTCTCTGCGGTTGCGGTATCACAGTTAACTGTACAAAATGGTGAAGGGGACTTACTG
>KI423406.1:0-19623 GCA_000473375.1 Anopheles culicifacies
ACATTGTGAGGAAAACTTTAGACAGCGGTTCAAAGGTACATCGGTCCGTGGCGTAAGTGATTTATGTGACAGTTTCGGATTAGTGGTTTGGTACATGTACGAGTCTCTAGAAAGATAAAAAAGAATCAGTTGATTAATGATTTAATCGCTTTGTGTTGTAAAAGTGATTACAGAAGCAAGCCTTTCGGCTACTTTCGATAGCGTTCACAACCGTCAGAGATAGTGCATGGTTCCATTCGTTTGCAAAAGTCTTATTGGCGATGGGGATTTCTTTAAAACATTTGTCTTTCAAGTTATTCAAGTCGGCAATTTCTAGGGCACTGGGAATCGTTCGTACCTTCGATAAACGACAGCATATTACATGCTCCGATACATCCTGCACGGATTCCGTGTCGTCATCAAACCGAGCGCTCACCATAAAGCCCTAGAACCGGTACGATTTGCGTACGGCGTATGACACCGATTTCTTGCGGATCGTTTCGGCAAACGTCGTTCCGACGGAGATTGTAACGTCGCACACGCATGCCACTGCGATGCGGTTTGTCGCTGCACCGGACTGAAATATTACGAGGCGTGTCTAATAGTGCTAACCGCTAGTACATCCCCGTACTCCACGTAAACAAACTAGAGCAGTGGCAGGTACGCCACCTAATGATGACAATGTACGGTAACTTGGGTGGTTTTTTCTTCAAAACGATTAGCACTGGAACTGGATCGGGACCGGGATGCGTGTACATAACCCGTCCTGCCGAGCGATAAACGCGATAAATGGAGTGTGACAAAATGCTTACGAAGGAGAAGTTTGTTCTTTTTCCGTCGGAAAATATTCGAAGTTAGAGTTGTTCGGACGTGAGTTGGAAGAATGTATGAGTGATTTATTTTTTCTTATGATTTTTGTTATTTTATTCCTGAAATTGAGCTTTAATTCATGAGTCTTTGCAGCCATGAATCAAATCACTCACGAAAGTGTGACTCGCTACAGTGACTATCCAGTCACTCAAAGCATAACTCATAAATCAAATCACTCATGACTTCTTGTGAAGATCTTCTATTTACTCACGAATTAGCTCATGAATCATTCCAATCATGAAAAGCCCTTTGAAGCGACTATCCATTCAGTCCTTGAATGACTCATGAATCAAATCACTCATAGAATGACAATTTAACTCATATTTTGTGATTCTTTGCGGCGAATTGTGATTTAACTCATGAGTCGTTGTAGCGTCCATACACTCACTCATGAATCAAATCACTCATAGAATAGTGGCTCGTTACAGTGACTATCCAGTTATTTATAACAAAACTCATTAATCAAATCATTCATGACTCTTCTACTCACTCATGAATAAGCTTATGAATCATATCACTCATGAAAAGCTCTTTGAAACGAATATCCATTCAGTCATAAAATAACTCTTGGATTAAAGTACTCGTAGAATAGTAATTTAACTCTTATTTCGTGACGATTATCCATTCTCACTCATGAAAGTGTGATTTAACCTACGGGTCACAACCCCTTGCGGTGACTCTCCGCTTACTCATGAGCGATTTCCCATACGCTTCGAGTGCGATTTTATTTATGACCCTTTCGTAGTGACTACCGAGTCACTTTGAGCTCCAAAGAGTGAATTGAAGAGTTAATTCGTGAATAAGACTGACCCACTCACCTTAGCGAGTCGTTATTCTCATCTCTACTTGCAACGTTGTTAAGTAATGTGGCGTCTAATTTAACATTTTCGAATGATAATCATCATTTATTCGAATGTGAATAAAAGTAACAGTTTGTTTTTGTTTTGCTAAAATGTGCGCATGAAAGTCGGAAGGTTTGCCAATGTCCCTTCCCAAACATACCCAATCCGATGCTTACCTACCATACCGATGCTTAACGTCTTCACGCCTCGTCAAACACCTTCGACGGTGGCGTAAACTGCGTTTCAAGACTATCCGCTCGGTCCATACGGTCCAAAGTTGTCAGATTCACTCTCAATGGCGATTGTTTTGTCGTAATGTGGCAGACGCACTAGTAGCGCTGACATGCACGGGGAAGAGGGTGCTTGCGGGGGGAAAAGGAGGTTTGGGGTGCTCCCAGCAACCCGTTCCAGTGTGCCCGGTTTTGCGAACCTTTGGGGCACCGTTTTTTTTTCCAATCACCACCGCACCACCGATCTAGGTTAGCAATACGCGCGAATCCACCTGGCGTGAAGGAAGCAAAAGAAGGAAAGGCTACACACAAACGAACAAAAAAACGGTCAGTCGGAAAATCCAAAACGAAAACGAATATTGCGCCAAACCGTACGCTATGGTCCACGTGGGTGGATGCGCCAGAAGCAACACCCTGGCGCACATTGGCCCACAAGCGGGCAAGTGGAGTTCCTTCGAGCGTGACCGTCAACCGTGATGGGGAAAGGAAAGAAAAAAAAGAAAGAAAGAAGAAACCGCTTTTCCACGTTGCATCAGATGTTGCTTGCGTCGTGGGCTACGGCAGCAAGCACGGGACTGGATCGATTCCATGCATGATAGCTGTCAAAATACAGCAACAAAGCCAAAAGGAAGCGGTGGGTTCCGTATTGTGTGTGTGCTTTCTGAAGGAATGGCAACAAATGGAAATGAAGTGAATGTGAAAATGTGTGCACAGTTTTGCTACAGTAAGGTTTAGAAGATGTGGGGAAATTTGTCCTAACGTTGCTTAGGCTCATAAATGCAATATCAAAATGAATGCAAATCATGGCTCCATAGCTCTTTGAAGGTCCTAGGTGAATTGAACGTTGAGGCCTCAGACCTACTTCTACATAAATTCTACTTAACTTCAGGCAATTTCATACTGATACCCCCAGTTAGTCTGGCTATCAAGCTGCTATCAGTCCTTAAGTTGTTAGTCCGCCCAACAATTTTTTTATGTTTAAACACATCTCACTCTTAACGCTACTATCGCTGACTAGTATCGCTAGTATCGTTAGTATCGCTGACAATTTCTTTCAATTCATCAATCTCACATGTCAGAACCGGGAATCGAATCCCATCGAGACTGTTACCTCGTAGTGTGTAGGAATGTGAGGATCAAACAAATTTAGTAAGCCATTATATGGCTGGCATGACCAAAGAAGTCGTTAACCCAAGATAACAACAACAAAAATCTATAATGAAGTCAATATATAACACGATCGCTACTCTAATTGAAGTCATATAGAAATCGTTCATTTTTGTATGTTTTTTTAAACTTTCTTCTTCATCTTCTATGGCTCTACAACCTCGAGAGGTCTTGGCATGTGCCATTTCTAGCTTCCATGACTTGAATATACCCGCAACAGGATAGTCATTCCTACGTACGGGAGAACGGTCCGAATGGGATTCGAACCTCCAAACTTTAACTTTAATCAATATAAATCCTATTGAAATTGTGAACAAATGTTATATAAATTTGAGTGTTAAATGGAAAATTACATAATTTTGTATGAAAATTCACCCCGGTCTCCGAGAAGCACCGGGTTAAAGCAAATTGGTAGTAAAAACGAAACGGAATTCGGAAGCATGCTTCAGTGATTTGGCAAGCTGCAGCCTGCACCCGCGTACATAAATAAGCTTCTTGTCTTGTCAAGCCACGATGGTACACGATTGCGGAACTATGCGTCTTAAATCATTTGAATGACGCACTGGGCACTTAAACGCGCCGGGAGGGTTCGTCGCTTTCAGTCTTCCAGTTGGTGCTGGTGTTTCCGAGATATGGCCGCACCACCGCGCATAGTTACCGCAGTGCTTACGTAATCGCTACCCCAAAATCTCGATCGTTCTGCCGTTGCAATGTCAACAATGAGCCTATTTTCTCCCACCACCCTACAACCCACCCTTCCGCACCCCTTTCAACATGGAATTAACTCACTCTCGATCACTTGACCTTGGTCAACGAATACGGTCAGTGCGTAGTCTCTCTCTTCCCAGCATGGTGGGTGGTATTTTGTTGTTTTTCGCTTCCTCGGGACAAATGATCAGCGAGTCCGAAGAAAATTGGACACAAACGAAACAGATTCGTTCGCGCGCGCGCGTTTCGGTGTTTCCGAGTCGAGACAAAGGTGGCCCAATTCGTTATGGCCGTTAGGTTTTTAATAACCATGCGTAACTAAAACTCGACAGGCGTAACATGAATCGGATTTGCTTACTGTATAATACTTTAAAATCCCCATTTTCCATTTGGCAGGTGCCCAGAAAGGAAAGTGAAAAGCCACGAAGAAAATGACCTTCCGCACGCCATGCACAAACGATGATTACTGTCTCTAAGCTTGAGATGTCAGAATCAACCGAAGTACGGTATCGTGCGAGAGAAATGACGCCTACCCTACGTACAAAGTGTTACTCCAGACGGATAGGGAAGATGATCCTGCTTGCCCACCTGTTCATGGTTCTGTGGTGCATGATTACCGTAACGACAGTAATTGCACAACGGGATACGATATGTCCACCGCAAGACATCATACTGCCGTGCCGATGTTCACAGCGTGGCAGTGAAATACAGATATGGTAAGAATTCGACCTCACTATCATCTCACTTCCACATTCTTACCATTGTCCAATCCTTTTCATCCGACTCTCCTTTAGGTGTTCGCACAGCGATTTGCCACGTGTTTTGATGGGATTGAAAGCCGTCTCCAAGTCCATCATCCGACCGATCGATGAGCTGATTCTCGAGAACAACTTTCTACCGTCCCTTCCCGGGCGAACGTTTGCACCGCTTAACATCCTTCGGCTAATGCTGCGTCACAATGGGCTCGAGCGTCTCTCGAACGGATGGCTTAACGATCTGGACAAAAGTTTGGTCGAAATCTTCATAGTCGAGCGAAACCTGCGCAGCATACCGGTGGACAGTTTGACCGGCCTGCGCAAACTCGAAGCGGTCACGATACAGAGCGAAAACCTCAAGCGCCTGCCAGACTTTTCCGGTCTGCCAAAGCTGCGCTACATAAACGTGCAGAGTGGTTCTTTGATAGAGCTGGCCCCACAATACTTCCGCGATTTGGCGGGTCTGGAGACGCTGCACGTGACGGGCAGCGGGAGCTTAAACCGGCTGGAAGCGGGCCTATTTAACGATCTGCCCAAGCTGAATCTGATTAACCTCTCGGGGAATGGCATTAGCTGGGTACATCTGCGGACATTCGTGGGATTGCCGGCACTTAAAACGCTCCAACTGTCGGGGAACAAAATCACGGATGCCGGCATGATCGGACGTGCGGTGAAGGACATCCACAATCTGCAGGTGCTCCGTATGGATCGCAACATGATATCGAAGCTGAGCGAGGGTAGTTTCGTGGATTTGCCCTCGCTGAAGGAGCTGTATTTGAACGATAATGGCATAACGGAGATTTTCCACGGTGCATTCCATCGGACGCCTAGCCTGAAGCTCGTACATCTCGAGAACAACTACTTGCGGCGTGTTCATCCCGAATCCTTCCTCCAAGCGTCCGGCAGTGGTGTTGAGATGATGCATCTGCAGCAGAACGAGATAGGTCGCGTAGAGGAGCTACGATCGCTGCTGGATGCGTTGCCAATGTTGCGCTTTCTCGACTTGAGCTACAACAAACTGGAAGCGATTCCGTTCGGAGCTCTGCGAGGGCATGGAACGCTGGAGCAGCTGTACCTGAACCAGAACCGCATCCGTATGATCGAACGCGACGCTTTCATGGCGATGCCGGGACTGCGGGAGCTCCGTCTCCAGAACAATTCACTGCACGATCAGCTGCCGATGCCATTTTGGAACTTGCCCGGTTTGAAAGGTATCGACATTTCGTACAACAACTTCCGACGGATGGATCCGAACTTGCTTGTCGGCGTTCCATCGTTGCGACGGTTAGACATTAGCGGGAACACGCTGTCGGTCATTGATGCTGGTGCATTCAC
This sequence comes from Anopheles culicifacies, assembly GCA_000473375.1. Lineage (NCBI taxonomy): Eukaryota > Metazoa > Arthropoda > Insecta > Diptera > Culicidae > Anopheles > Anopheles culicifacies. The sequence continues at coordinate 5,887 of KI423406.1, forward strand.
CCACACACCAATGCTGGAGACGGTCAACATTTCGTACAACGAGCTATCGCTCATCCATTCGGCCACGTTCCGTGACTTGAATCACATGTTTGAGCTTGATGCGGGCAACAACCACTTGCAGGAATTCATCCCGGGTCTACCGGTGGCGGTCGAGCGGGTTAATCTGCACGGGAATAAAATCACACAGCTCCCTCCACCGACCACCGCGAGCCAGCTTTGGGATCTGCCAAACCTGCGAATGTTGGACATTAGCAGCAATCAACTGACCCGACTTCCAAGGGCCGTCTTCAAACCGACTCCTCAGCTGCGCGTCCTTAGCCTGGCACGCAATGAGCTACAGTCCGTCGACGATGGAAGTCTTTCGGGGTTGGGACGGTTGGAGATACTGAACCTTCAGGACAATCGCGTGCTGGCACTGCACGAACGGTGCTTTAGTCCGCTGGAAAATCTTCGCGAGCTTAATCTGCAGGGTAACCGGATCGAGGTGCTGGTGGACAATCTGCTCGATAGTAACGCACTGCTGGAGCAGTTCGATGCCTCCCGTAACAGCATCGTGGAGATATCGCCCAAAGCATTCCGTAACAGCCGTTCACTGCAGACGTTGGATCTTTCTTCGAACCAGCTGCGCGAATTGCCGGAATCGCTGTCTGGGCTGGCGGAACTGCGAGAGCTGGATGTGAGTTTCAACCAGCTAACGGAACTGTCACCGAATGTGTTAGTGTCCTGGCGCAACTTGGAAGAGCTGAAGGTTTCCAACAACAAGGTGAATCAGCTGCACCAGGGTTCATTGCGGAACTTGCCGCTGCTTCAGTATCTGGATCTTTCGAGCAACGAATTGACACTGTTGGAGCACGGTTCGTTGAGAAACTTGCCCGAACTGCAAGAACTCGTACTAGCGGACAACAGATTGACGGAGCTGAAGGATCGTGTGTTTGAAGATCTTCCCAGCTTACAGGTGAGCATAATCTGGAGAGGCTGGAAACACAGGGGTACTAAAGGGTTTATTCTTTCCGTTCCTCACAGGCCGTACATCTGCAACAGAACAACTTGCGCTACATTTCACCGTACAGCTTCTATCGATCGCCCTCGATCGTGTACCTCAATCTATCGGCAAATCAGTTCCGTAGCCTCGATAGCGTTGGTTTGCGAAGTGTGCGAAACCTGGAAGTGCTCGATCTAACCGGTAACAGTATTCGCAAGATCACACCGAGTCCTCTGCGTGGTCTGGACTGGTTGGTGGAATTGAAGCTGGACAATAACAAGATCTGTGGGATTCAGGGCGAACCGTTCGCTACCATGCCACGGTTACGTGTGCTGAGCATGCGGAACAATCAGATGTCACGCGTCCCGGAACCGATCTTCCGCAGTTTGCGCACGAATATTGCCATTCTGGATGTGGACGGTAAGTTTTGGTTGCTTTGAAGCAGACACGTTGAATGACTTTCGAATTTGCTTGTGTTTTGTAGGTAATCCGTTGGATTGTAGCTGCGAGATGCTCTGGTATATGGCATGGTTGCAGGAGAGTCGAAGTCTCTATCCCGGTCCTCGCTGTAGAGATGGGAAGATGCTGCTGGATATGCGATTGTCGCGAACCGACTGTCAAACGGGTGCACGAACGGCATCAGGACATGCTGCGGAACATCCACTTACAAACGATCATGGAGATGTGTTTGTTCGCGCACTCGACTACGACGAATGTGTGGGTTCGGAGAATTACGAAGTTCCTCCAGGTCCAGCGCCTCCCTTCCGTCCAGGATCTTCATCGCCGGGTGACAGTGACTACTTCTACGATCAGTACGTGGACTATCCCAACGCTTTAAATGACACCCGGTTAGCGAATGGTCAACGTTTCAACAGTACTCCCTTTGCAGAAGATCCACAACGTAATTTTAGCACCAACTTTGTTGACTTTAACAACAACAAGTTCAATCAATTCCAACGACCTCCTCAAGGTGCGCCGCCTCCTCCAGGCGTGGGGCAAGATTCTGGATCACCATTTACCTTCTTCGGTCTGCCCATACCGAGTCTTAACATCGGAAAAATGTTTGGTGGTGCAGGTCGCAATGCAAACAACCGGGCATCTGGTGGTACGCGTGCCAAGGGTCGCGTCCAGGTGTACAAACAGGGTGAACCGGAACAGAGCATTATCTATCGGAACGATGGTGTTAAGACGGATGCGGAGGTTACATTGAAAACTCCTTCAGATCCGTTGGACAAAAATGCTGGTGCTACCAACGAGAACAACCTGTTCTATCGGCCCTACTTCCAGACATCCTTCCGACAGCAGGCACCGGTGGAGGTCCAGAAAGGAGGCTTTACACCGATGTTACCGGGTACGGTGGGTGGATTTACTCCCATCACCGATCCGACGCTGAAGGTGATCAATCAAAACTACACGCACGACCCACCGGGCAAGTGGCCAACGGAGTTTAACGAGCGTGTACCGCTGGTTACCGAACCAACGCGCTACTTGCAGCAGAATAAATTTGAGGCCACCATTAAACCATCGCACAACAGTGCACCTTATTTTGTCGACGGCATAACGCATCACATACCCGGAAAGCAGGAAAACCTTCCTCCGATGGTACCGTCGAAGACGGTCAATGTTAACGATAAACTGACCAACGGTGTAGTGAATGCAGGACAACGGAATAATGGTACTGGATCTTCGCCATCGAACTCCGAAATGGAGGAAGACGATGAAGATGGCGGTGAATCTGCAGATGACGATGAGGAACTCGCTGACGACGAAGATATCGATGGCGCTCAAAATGATTCCGAAACGAACTCACAGGGAGGATCACATCATAACGAAAACGAGCTGACCACACGTCTCTCAATCGAGCTAGCTACTCCAACCATTGGTCCATCTACTGTAGGTGGAGGTTTCAACAAGGCCTACACCACACCCAATCCAATGATCCGTGATTTGGCACGCACACCAACCAGAGAGTTTTACGATAGTGCAAACAACACGCCTTCCTCACTTTCGGCACTCATTGCACCGGGGTCAGGGCATAGACCACCACCCGGAAAATCTACCATCGAAAAAGTACCCGCACCGGTTTCCTCCACCGTGACACCGTACTTCCCCAACACAACGCCCGGCATGCCGCACCGGGTGGTACCGAAGATCGAAACCGACAGTGGGGACCGTCATTTCGGGTCGCCGAACATCATCGATCTCTCACCATCCAGCCACCATCATGCCGATGCGGATAGTGTGAACGAGATCCGGAAGCGGGAAGACATGGATTGGTACTTTGCCAATTACAACCACACGCAGCACTACGACTTCGATGAGCTGGAGATCAACAGCTTCCGAAGTGCGGGTGTGGTAGTGAAGGGTGGTGCGTACGCGTCCATGATAGCCATCCATACGATCGTACGATTGTGGCGAATAGTAGCAGTTTAAGCAACAAGCTCTGGAAGAGCTACGGGAAGAGAATGGGATGGGATCAAAGATTTCACGGGAAGCTAGGCACCGCCAAAGGAGTATTAAGTGTTGCTGAACGTTGGAATTACACGGGAGGAATGTTTTAAAACCGAAAATTGGGCAATCAAACATTTTGGGACTTCGTTATTGTTATAGATTTACGGTACAATATGCGCTGGCGAGATTTGATTTCATACGTAAATGGTGAAAACTAAATGAATCTTTTGTAAAATGTTATCATCTTCGCGCCGTTAAAAGACGGTGCAACAGATTGATTTTCTGTATTGGATAAAACTTTAGTCTTAAATAAAACAAATCTACTGGCCTTCTACACACAAGAAATAGAAGAAAGGAAATCGCGTGACAATAACTATCACCAACATGATGATAACATCAATATGTTGCTGTAAAATTTTGTAAAAAGTAGAGGTAGCAAAAGTAGTTGGCAATTTAGTGTGTTTCTTCCTTCGTTTGGTATTTTTGTAATGAATAAACCATCCCTTTTTATAAGAAGTGAAATTGAAGGTGACAAAACATGCGGAAACCTTCCAAGAACAATAATAATTTGATAGCCGAATATAAGCGAATAAAGATTAGTTATGATAGTAAATCTTGTTTAACGTTATCATCATTAATTTGCAGCGCACGACAACCTATTTGACAATTTCGGACAAACGTTATTAAATATATCAAATTGTTGGTTGGTGTGTTCTCTTTGAAAGATTCACTATGTGTGTATGTATTCCTTGCAAACTACCTCACAACAAGCAGCCAGTTTCATTGCTTTTCCCTGATGATTGCACGATCCTTTAAACTTATCACCCAACCCGGATTGAGACCGTAGAAAATCTGTCGTGGATCTTTAGCTTCCGTCAGCATGGCGTAGTCGGGATCGTCTTCGATTTTTGGCAATGTGTAACCATACTTCTGGGCCAGCACTAATCGCTCCTGGCTGATTTGGTCCGGATCGGCTAGATACCCACGGTTGCGCGCATCGGTATAGTACGCTACAGCATCCTGCGGTGGCAGCATGCGCCTCGGAATGGGAACACCTTTTTCAAACCACTTTTTCGGGTTCACAACCGCGTACAGGCTGTGCGGATCGTAGTAGGCAGTACGAATAACACCACCATTACGCTCGATGGCCGCAATTACCGATTCCGGTGCGTGCTGCACCTCAATGTTGATTTTCGCATTAAAATCGTCCGCCCCTTCGTCCGTCAATTGAACACCATGGTGCAGGAGGTCAGGTCGAATCGCAAACAAACCCGTATTGCAAATCGTCGTAAGGTCGATGGGTGCACGTGCATTGAGTCGATCCGTATCGATCAGCTTCTGCAGCTGGTGTAGACTGATCGGTGGATACTCACGCTTCAGGTGGTGTCCTTTGTAGTACGGTTCGTAACTGAAACGCATGTAAAACGGTGTGTTTCCCGTTTCGTATCCGAGGCGCATGTAGTTTTGCCGCTGACCGGATCCTTTATTACCAGCCCCATGCTTATCGCCACCGTGCTGTCCACGACCGCGTTTCGGCTGCAATGCAAATTGAAATTGAATGTTTTGGTTATGTAAAGGCACCGGTTCGGTTGGTATGCGAACCCGGCCCACTTTATACTACTCACGTTTTGCTTCGACTGCGGATTATCACGTATATTTCCAATTGTGACACGTGGTAGTGTCCTTAGCATTTGTAATGCCTTCTCTGTGGTGTGTTTTATAGACATCTTTTTACGATTTTCGATGTAAAACACGCTCCGGAATTTAACAACACTGGAAGTTTGTTTTCTTTTGACATCTGTTTGTTGACAGTTCCAGCAAGGTTGCCAGACGATACTGTTTAGTTGGAAACAGGGTAATATTGCAAACAATATCGTAACGGAACTTAATTTCAGTGTTAATTTTTGCCTCATTTGTGAAATAAATTGCCCAAAGTGTAGGTGAAAAATTTGGAAAAGGAAAATTGGTATTGAAATTGGAATTTTTCCGAAACGTGTAATCATATCGACCCACCCTGTACGAACAAGGCGCAATCTGTCATTTACCAGCTGTCAAGGGCCGAGGGCAGTTTTCATAACAATAACAAAGCATCATGAAAGCTCGTGAACAAAAGAACTGCAAGATAAAAATCTATTTTTAGTGACTCAGCCTAAAGACAGAGCGCCCATGTATCCATAGCGCGGTATTAAAATATTGTAGAAACTACGTTACAATGAAATTCCATGTCTAGTCGAAACCGGGAAGCTTCCAAAAGTGAAATCACGATGGCTGCAACAGAACTGGTTTCCATCTACTGTGACCTGAATGAGGATAGCAAGCTCTCGATTCTGTTTCCGGAAGGTTACGAACCTTGCTGCGGCGTAAAACTACGTGTCCTTGGCGAAAGCCATATCCTGCTCGATGCGAACGGTGTACTGCTGCAAGGAGTGTACCGCGCAACGGACAAAACGATCGAATTCCGCTGTCTCGAGCGGGATGTTACGGATTTTGATACGGAGGGCAATTGGATCTTTTGCATCAAATCAGACAGCGGTACGGTACATCGTAGCCGGAATGGGTCGCTGGACGAGTGGACCCATCTGTTCCCGGAACGCGATGGGTTCGTGCGGGTGTGTTGCAATAATAACGGTATCCTTCTGCTCGCCGGCGACGGAAGGCTATTCGTGCAGGGTGATTTCGGAACAGTTTTCAACTGTGATCAGCTGACGGAAGTGCATGAAGTAAAGCAAGATTGTGTTCAGGAACTCGCGGCTGGCATCGATTTTGCCATCGTATCACTACAAAGACGCACCAAAGTGTTCAGTTCCATCAAGAAGGATATATTGTTCGATCAGTGTGTGTTTGATGAAAAGAATTTCGCCGTCTACGGTGACTGGCGGAACATATTCGAGCATTTCAACGTTCATCCATATCGTCGCCGGGAGTCGTACGAAGTGTCTGCCACGCTGGACGAGCTTTCAATCTATGGCCAGATGCTACATCAAACGGGAGTCGCTAGCTTTGGTAAGGTGAACAAAGGTAAGGGGCTAACTAACAAATGCTTGCTACTTTGTACCATCGCCGTCCGGTTTCGTCGAGCTGGGTCCGGTACTGTCCGTGGTCGACTTTAGCTTAGCCAACTGTTCGCGCTGCTGCTTGTAGAAGTATTCCTCTTCGTGTGCTGCTTCCATTTTACCGAAAGATCCGCCAGCTTCTCGAATTGCACCACCGCCACCACCTCCCTTGCCGGCGCCGCTTCCCATTTCTCCGACCTGACTCATTTTTGCTAATCTGCAATGGTTTTGTAGAGAAGGTGCGGTAATGTTTACCGGGGATCTTACGTAATTCGGACGGCGTCGAACTTTCTTCGTTCCGTTATCTGATAATGTGGCTCACCTCAAATACGACGGGTACAGGCGTACAAAACGATTGCGTAGGACAAACATGAAGAATATGCGCAAGAAATAACTGATAAAATCTCTGATGTTCAGAAGTTGTGCTCGTGGTACAGTTTTCCGGTACTCGGTGTGATGTTGTTGACAGGAAAAGTGTTGCTTTGATGCGCTGATGCACAGAGATCGAATCAGGAACGGTTTATACCATAGGATTCAGTCCATTAATTTGCATTAAAAGCTTTCATTCATTATTTTACGTTGCGTAAATCCACATTGCGCCAGAAACAATGTTATGCTGCGTGGTTTTTGTTTTATTTCGCGATTTCGCGATACGCTAAATGAACATACAATGAATGTTGTTGTGGTTCATTTGAAAGCTTTACTAAAGTGCATCATGAACGCTTTGCTGAAATATTTCAAATGCATATCATTACGAGAATAATACTGCAATCGTGCAATAATCCGATCGTATTTTTTTTCTTTACTTCCCACTAGGTCAACTCGGAACCGGAGATCATATTAGGCGCGACAAGATTCATCAGTTAAATGTGTGTAACGTCGCAAAAATAGCATCCGGTTGCGATTACTCCTCTGCACTCACCATCGATGGACAGCTGTTTTTCTGGGGAGACATGAACAAAAATCAAGCGACCAGCTGGAAGCTGGAAAACGCAAGCAATACCAGCACACCGACTGTATGCACACGCTTCAAGCACGTGTTGGACGTGTGCTGTGGAAACTTTCAAACGTTCGTGCTGACCAACGACCTCAAGCTGTATGATATTAAATCTTCCTCGGATGATGCATTTTTGAGTTACAAAATTGCATCGCCCGAAATGCACCAAGGCAGAGAAATTGACGAACACATTCCATTCATGCTGGCGAGCGATAGCTTGCTGGTGGTGAACCATCTTCCCGTGCGGCAGGATGTGCTGAAACTCTACAACAAAGAGCAAACAACCCTGCAAGCACTTTTAAAACACATTAAGGAGATGAATTCAAAAAACGGTACTAAACAGAGAGGGTTCAGCCACGGTGCTGGAGGTGATTCTTCATCATTAGTGTCAACGAAGTATTTCTATAGGCTGTGTACAACGTTGTTTTATCTGCTGCTTCTCAGAATGCAGTCTTTTCGAACCTACCTGATCCATCACGACGTAAGCCGGCTAGTGTCCATCGTACTGCATGACGAGATCTATCTACTTTATCAGCGTATCCTCCAGTGTTTTTGTGATAACGAATGTTTGAATCTGATGCGAGCAAGCGATCAGGATGTGTTGCAAATCTATCTCAACAACGTGCAGGTTCAGATCGATTTGGCAGAACTGTTGATAACGAGCGACACCGGCAAAGCGCTGGATGAGCCCACGGAATCGGCATTACTCACCATGAAGTCGGAATGGTTACGATTCCTCAACGAGGAGGTCAGCGAGAAGATGGGCAATCTGACGAAGCAAACCAAAGAGTTCTGGCAACGGGAAGAGAATGTCAGATGGCTAACGCTCAAGGAACCACACCGGCGCATGATACTGGACTCGAACGATGTGCCACTAAAGCTGTTGGATGTGAACATATTCTCCTCCTCGCCACGCTTCGTACTATTTAACGATGTGTTCTGCTATTTGTCCGGCCTACAAGTGGTACAGTATCCGCTCAAGCTCGTCTGGATAACGACGGAAGTGAGTGAAATGCAGCGAAGTCGATATAAAGAGAAACATCGTTTCATGATCACGATCGTGACGCCGGAGGAAACGCTTCGCTGCCACACGCTAAATGTTGCCGACAAAATGCGTTGGCTTGGGGCGTTGAAGACACAGGTCCTGCAGTGTCTGGATAAGCAGACGCACGACAAGCAACCGCTGTATCGGTATGCTAAATACACGTACAGTGATCGGTACGAGCGGCTTGCTGGATCGCGGTACGAAGGGATGTGGCTGATCGGGCAAATGGATGGCATAGGCTCTCTGACCAGCACCGATCGATCGTACAATGGCGAGTTTTATCATGGCAATATAACGGGCTATGGGTGTATGAATCGAACCGTGTTTGGAATCTCGACGATCTATGAAGGTAAAATGAACTATGAACCATTTTTAAGTTTTATAATTAATCTTTAGACGCTCCTCTATCTTTCAGGCGAATTTGTAAATGGGAAATACGATGGGTACGGTCGGTTAAAGACTACAAGCAATCGTTCGACACACTACTTCCGCTATCAGGGTTACTTTAAGGCGGATAAGTACAATGGCTTTGGAACGCTTACGACCAGCGCGTACCAGTACAATGGTGACTTTGTAAACGATCAAAAGGAAGGTTTCGGCGTGATCGAAGACAGCCTGAACGGGGTGAAGTATATCGGCATGTTCATGGGCGATAAGAAACACGGCAACGGCATACTGGTCACGACTAATGGCACGTACTATGCGGGATTCTTCGCGAACGACATACTGACCCATTCTGCCGGTGGGTTGGCCATTTTTCCAAGCGGAATCTACTACAAAGGGGAGCTTACGATCGATGGTCCTTCCGGGAAGGGGATGTTCTACTACCCCGAGCGTGAAATAGAATCGGAACAGTTTGAGCTGGATGATTCCAACACCAAAATGGGTGGCCATACGATGACGGGTATGTTCAGTGGAACGTGGAGCGGTGTGAAGATCAGCAATGCTACAATGGCGATGGCACAGATCTTCAACAAAGTGCCGATGTAAGTATTGGCTTCACGGGAAATTTCGAAACTGTTGCCTAAGTCCGGCTTACCTTTACAGGCTCGATCTGAAGATAAACGCCGAACGGAAGTGGTCATCAATATTTTCTTGCTTCCATGAAACGCTGTTCGGAACGAGCGATATCGTCGCCATCAGGCGTATGGACATCAAGAAGGTGTGGAATCGGGTAGCCATATTTGTGAGTCGTGCCAAACGAAAAGAGCAACTGAAGGCGAACAGTTTCACTGTGGCAAGCACGACTGAACTGGACGATCGTGCGGCAGCTTTAATCTGCCAGTCTGGATATCAGCTCCAGAGCGCCTCTACCGTATCGTTACGTTCGAGTCTTTCCGATTCCAGACTTTCGCTCCACAATGGATTTCCTTCATCACCGGGGGGACCGTCCCCTCCAACGGTGGCACCGGACGCCATATCGGTGCAGAGCTTTTCCTCCGTAGCTTCCCGCGGTGAGGAGGAAGAATTCATGTTCAATCCCTCTGGGTATGGTGGACGCACAAGAAACTCGTCCCCATTCCGTGATCTCGATTTTATTCCCAACTTTTGCATCACATCGGTCGATCGCGAAGGTTTGGAGCTGCTGCGTAACTACCTCACCGATGCCTTTCAGAGCGTGTACCATCCGCTGCACGGGCTGTTTGAGAAGCTGTCCAATTGTTTCTACTCGACGTACAGCTGCTGGAAGTACACCCCACATTCCATCCTTTGTGAACCTGCCATGAACGAGTGGATCTCGATCGTTAGCCGTATCTACACCTTGGTGCTTACCGTAATGTTTCCCGCACTGCCGAAAGACTCCATCATGATTGAAGAGTAAGGGATTTAGATGAGAGGGTTAACAAATCTACGCTGCTACAAGAGTATGCGCTTTTCGTCTACTTCCAGCGAGCTCGTGTCCTACCAAAGCCTTCTGTATCCCGTACTCATGACGCAAGGTATATACTCAGCCCTGTTCGTACTGTACGCAAGCAAGTGTAGCCAAAACGATGAAATCTACCGTCAACGGATATTAATATGCATGAAAAAGACTGATGAAAATTTACTTCAGCTTCTTGACATTAATCGGTAAGCGAGTGTGAAGAGCACTCTGCCTCAAACAACCCCATTTACGGAATAATCTTGTGTTGTTTTATTTCTAGCGAACTCGTACCTATTATCAAACACGAAAAGTATCAGCAAGCAATCGAAAGTTTAAACCGTTTCCGGGAAAAGTGTTGCCCGAGCGAAATGATAAAGCATATCAATGATGCATTTACGCTGGTCGATCAGGCGTGCAAAGAGCAAGGTAAGACAAGGTGGTTTAAACGATCTGGAATCCGCCATCCCCCCTCATGAGACCATTTTTACATTCCTTTGCAGAAGTTCGTATGGATGTGGCCGCCGATAATTTGCTGGAGCTGATCATATGGCTCATCATCAAGGCAAACCTTCCACAGCTCGGCGCTGAAATAAGTCTACTCGAGGACCTGATGCAGAACGACTATGGTATTAGCTATCGTAACACGCAGAACGACTATTGTCTGATCACACTGAAGGCGTCCTATCAACACATTATTAGTAATAACTTCTTCGTCAACAAAACGTTCGATCCAACCGGGTCCGGAACGTAAAAGGAGTGTTATCATATCTTCTCTGGATGAATAGAGGTGCATTTAACCGAAACCGTTGGAGCGATTAGTTCCACAATGTGTGTCCATTATGGTGGGTAGTGTTCTGTTATTCCATTTAAAAATATAATTAGGTCCAGTCGAATGGACGCTTTGTTGAACTTGTGAGGTTTATTTTTCATATTTGTGATTTTCTCTTATACATATGGTCGAACGACAGCTTGTGACGCCGGTTCATTCAAAGTTACCCGCAAATCCGGTGTTGAAATGACGGATTCATCCGTCGGCACACGGGTGCCACCGGGCGAAGGCGGTCACGGTAATAAATTAAGTAAATTACCGGACGGCACATCAAATTATGCTGCTAGCGTAAGCAGGATGATAACGATAATGATGCGCTCCTGATGATGGGCGGCAATGACATGACGACGGCGCTTCCGCCATCGTTTACTGTTAAGCTTGATGTCATGGCCAAATCTACTGCTCGAGCTGTTTTTTTTCCTTTCTTTTTCGACTTGAAGCAATCGACGAGTCCCGATTTCGAACGCCCGTGTCCGAGGGCCCGATAAGGGCGCGTAAAATGTCCTCGGGCGATGTGCATTATTTATGCAGGAATTTGCTGCCCTGGAATGTGGTGTGAAATGCCGTACCCGGGGAAGAAACACGGCAGAAGATAAGGGAAATGAAAGCATTCCGTTGTGAAGGAGGAAAAAAACCCCAGAAAGACGAAAAGCGGATCGAAAAGATCTTGTTTGGCGTTGATTTGAAATTATGATCGAAAACATTTCAATGATTAATCATCACACGACGTGCAAGCAGGGACGGATGGATGGAGGTAGATCCGAAGGAAACACTCCTCTGTATTTCTGTTCCTTTTTGTTTTGTGCCATTTAACATACATTCCCGAGCGTGCCTCCCATCTTCTAACATCTTTCTTCCACGTCAAGCGTGCATTAAATAATTACGAAAATTACACACATCCCTGCAGCGGGCAGAAAAGGGCGGCGCATGAACCTTTCGCGGATGAGCCAGCCCTGCATAATGCTACCGGTATTTGACGGGTTGAAAACGTGTTTCGCTGTGTTCGCTTGTGGAAACCTCCCAGGAAAGGAGGCAGCACGAACGGAATGGTACGAAAAGAGATACGTTAAAAATGAACCACGGTATAGCGAAGCGAGGCCAACTCGTTGGTCCGTCCTGATATCGTCGGAACGAGGAAATAATAATATGCGCTAAATGGTTAATTGATTTGTGATCTGAGTGGTACGAGCTAAATCGATTTAGCTGCTGGATGCAGGAGCGCTGGGGAGGGATGGGAGGACGCGAGGTTTGACACGCCGTTGCCGTCGGGGACATCCGTCAAGTGGAGTTGCGCACAAAGAGCGCAAAGGGATGGGGAGGGTAGCGCGGATGATTGCATCATGCCCGTGGATGTTTGATCGCACGTGCGCCTGCCTTTGGTACGATTCCGTTGGTTAAATTTTAGGCTCACGGAAGATGCACCGTGTGCGGTCTGGCCCAGTGTAGGCCGTGGGTTCGTGACATACCAGGCGACTCCATAAGATTTTTGAAAGAAATTAACGTTTTGGAGCAAATTTAAATTAGATAATTGTTTTGTTCCAGATAATGAAGAATTGATCCTCAAAATGGATATAGTTTTATATACTCATTTAAAACTATTATATAAAATTGCATACAGTTATTTTATGCAATAGACATAATTGGCTAGATTGCCCATCTTTTCGGAGATTTAAGATTTATTAGATATGTTAGACAAATATTGGGAAGCTTCCCAAGATCTATAAGAAGTCCAATGTGGAGGAATACACCGTTCAACTCTGAACTTTGTTTTTTTTTCTGTTCTTCTGATCTCTATATAATTGAAATCAACATCAAAGCGACCTCTAAGGGCCTCTTCGGCTGAAGATCGTCATAAAAAGAGTGAGTTCTTCCTGAATTTGCCATTGAAGTTAATGTGGATGTTGAAGGGATTTTAAACTTCTAAATATTCTTCATCTGGAGTCCCCTAAGATCGCTAACGTTAACTTCTATCGATATGTGGTAAGTCTACGCAACTTCCAAGATGGCCTCCATTGAGAACAGTTGGAGTTGAAACTCCATTGAGAAGGATTTGGATTAATTGTTTGTGTCCGCCAGAATCTGATTTAAGACCATCTTTAGATCCACGTCTTGTGATCTTCCAAGCTCCTTCAACAATGCCACTCAGTCAGTGGGACTTGAACAGTTGCGCCCAAACTAAGCAAGTTGTGGTCTTAATATCAGTAGGTAGACCTGTCATATTGAAGGTAGACCATGCGTCGAAGAAAATCGAGAGGCCCTCGTTCGAAGATGAAGAGTTTCGATCCGAAAATAAACGATGCTGGAATTCTGAATCCCTTATTTAGAACTCATTGGAAGGATGTAGTTGGTTTTGTAACTTCTAGCTGCGAACACCATTGACTGTTAAACTCTCTCCTCTGCCCATAAATTGATTGGTCACTGACTCTTTCGCTATCTAATAGAGAGACACATCTAATAGAGAGACACAGATTCAATTGGACTTGTTCTATTGTGTCAGAATTTGTTGAAGAGTGTAC
>KI423406.1:21258-31325 GCA_000473375.1 Anopheles culicifacies
TGATGGTGCTGTCAATAGTAATTGCAATTTTCTCATCAACTGCAAACTTCAAGTTGAAAAGATCACCGCCCCAAGGGGAGTGAGCGCAAGAAGAAAATAAAAAAAAACCAGCAAAAGCAAACAGTAAATGGACCGCTCTTGTTTTTTTTTTGCGCAGAAATGGAAAGCAGCCGATGTTGGTGTTTGCCGGAACCTTCCAGTCCGATATTTCGTTCAAGAATGCTGCATAATGCGGTTTATAACTCGTATTGGGCATTTAGTGTTCTTTTTACTGCATCTTCGACCTGATGATGATGGCGGGACGGCGTTTGGAATGCGTTTGATGAAGTAATTAAGGGCTGGTGAATGATTAAATTTGGTGCAACGTCGGAAAGCAGAAAGGATCCATCCAAATGTAGTGTATTCTAAAGTTTCCCGGTTTTTTTTGTGCTGGTTTGTTTGTCTTAGACGGCACGCTCAAATCACTGCAGCAAGCGAAGGAGCACGAATACTTTAATTAATTCCACACGTTCGCGAAATAATTGACCGCCCGGACATCATGTGCATTTCCACCATCTGTTCCGTCGTGCGTCTTTGGTCATCCATCGTCCAAGTATTGCATTGACATGCCAATAAATTAGCGAAGCTCGAGAAGCATCGAGAATTCACATTCTGACACGTAGCATCTTATTGTACATTTTTGGCGGTACGGTCCCGTCCCTAAAAGGGCACCACCAGAGAATTCTGTAACGCAGGTTTTCCCCTTAGGCCTGCGTTCCAGCCTTCCCTTAGAAAAATAAACCGGGTCTCCATAAGAGACAGACCAATTCCAGAAGCTGTACGGAGTGACACTGCGCACCATAAATCATCGATCGCATTGCTTCGATGATCGCACACACGATCACGATCGTACAGCATCAGCAGGTTTACTGATGAGCCCGGTTTTTTTTTTTTGGAGAACTGAAACCATGGAATTTGGTGGAAAATGTTTGTCAAACAACAGTATTGTTACGGGCGGGACAAACATTCCAAACAACATTCAAACAAACCAATCACCGCTTTTGAAGGTGCGAACGGTTGGATAATTGAGTAATTTAAGGGACTCGAGGTATTGAGTTAGGAAAATAGTTTCTCAGACACACACGCACGCAAGCATGATTTATCCGAATATCCATCAGAGACTCCATCCGATGGATCGAAAATCCTAACCACCAGAAGGTCGTTATCTTTTCATCTTTCTGCACCGCTTTGAATTCGCTCGTAGTTTTTCGGGTATTGTCGGGAACGTTTTGCTTGCTTGCTTGCCTTTTGGTCATCTCTTGGTCCGAAAGCAAGGGTTTGCTTTGTTCCGCTTTCTGCATCGAATTATAAGTGTGTTTTATGCGTGTAGGTTTTTTGTTTGTCCAATTCGTTTTTTGTCTGCCTTTCTAACCCCGTTTATCCGAAAGTGAATTTAATTCATCATCCGCTCAGTGCCCGGTGAGATCTTCCGTTTGCGTCGTTCTCACTGCTTTGGCAGGATTGGTCCAGGATTGGCTTAGGATTGTTTGGACTGAGACTGAGTCCCGCCGGATTCAATTTCTCACACAAAGTCCTGTGTGCGTGTGTGTATGCTGTTTTTTTTGCGACCATCTAGCGACCCTTTCCCCTAACCCCCCTTCCAACAGAGCCCCTTCCCATCCTTGGTGATCAATCGAATGCGCCAACATCAGCTTCCCATAGGAAACACACTTGTTTTGTCGTTTGCTGGCGTACATTTCTGTGCTCCCGGTGTTCTTTTCCTGTTCGTTCGTTCGCTTTCACAAGCCCCACAGAGCGCACCTGAACCAATACGCTTCGGTCAGGTTCTCGCTTTTTTCTGGTTCGCTGCTCCGTCTGTGCTCCGATGCCGGTGCCGTTGAACATTGGCGAAGTTTTTGCCGGTTCTGTTTTGCTTCCCCGATTCAGAATGGGGAACTACTTTTTTGTCTTGTTTATGTTTTTTTTTTGTGCCATTCCCATAAGGCTGCCGGCGGTCGTACCATAATGAGATGAGGCAAACGGTCACGTTTTCAGTGGTACGTGGCGGAAGGCGTG
Source organism: Anopheles culicifacies (assembly GCA_000473375.1). Lineage (NCBI taxonomy): Eukaryota > Metazoa > Arthropoda > Insecta > Diptera > Culicidae > Anopheles > Anopheles culicifacies. The sequence continues at coordinate 23,314 of KI423406.1, forward strand.
AGAAGGAAGGACGTGGTCCAAGGAGGTGGATGAGATTATTGAATGAATTTCTTCTTTCTGTTTAGTTAAGGTAAGATTTAGATGATTTTAGAAAGATTAAAGATAAGTGCAAGAACCTTAATTTATTACTCGTTTTTGTTAATTTTTATTTTAATCAATTTACGCCAATACTCATAATACTTTTATGCAATATGTTAGCAATATTAATATTTTAGCGAAAAATAAAGTAAATTAAATTACATATCAATTGATTACATTAATTTGATCATCAGGGCACATGAAACAGTCTTCTAAAAGTGCAATTAACGCAGGTTCCATTATTTTCGTATATTGATTACTAATTAGATAATTGCATACATTTAGGGGGTGATGGGTCCGGATTCCTTTCTCTCACGATCCCAGAATCGAGTAAAGGCAGTTTTCCCCCAAACAAACGTACCGGTAACAACAAAACCCGACAACCCCAGTAATATTCCTGCGGGGAATGAATCCTGAGCATGTTCGATCGGCTAAAATGGAACCAACGTGGTGACCGAATAAGGCGTTGCACATGAACCGTACCTTGTGGTGTCTTCGTCAATACGCTCGCTGGACGGTGGCGATGCGATGACGAGCGGTGAATTCCATTCTATGGGTAGCCGATCGTGCTGGAGTTGGAATCCGATCAATGTCATAAACGGCCCATACTTTGTTGCACCAATCTCTCAGTTCGTCCTTATGACGGAAGCGAGAAAAGAAACAACATTCACCGTAATAAATCGCACTTTTCTTTTTAAACCACTGGAATTTGACATTCTGTTTATTTTTTATTGCAAAAGAGGAAACATGATAAGGACATAACAAAATTTTACGGCCATAGTTTTACGACCTTGTTTAGGGTCAACAAGTGGAAATGCATGAAACAAAATGTAAATTAGATTTGATTTGCTGTGTACTAAGTGGTCGGATAAAAAAACAGAAGAAGGAAGCGTTGCTGATCGCATAGAAATGGAATGGTGAGACAAGAATTCGTAGTCACTCCTGCTAGCAGCCGCAAGGATGCATCGGCATAAATCATGTCGGCGTCATGTGGTGTTTGTCGGTAAAGCAGAAGGGCGTTGCTGTTTGTGCGAGACTTTACGGAAATTGTTCACTTTCATTGTGTTACAATGTAATCAGCGGGCAGCATAAGAGTAATGGACAAATTTCCCCACGCGTTTATCACTTTCCATGATTTGTTATGGTTCCTAGTTGATGGAAAAAGGATAACAAACGGATATGCTTGAAAACATTTCTTTAAAATTAATAAAAGAAAATATTAAAAAGTCTAATAATATTGTAGTACTAAACAAGCTGCAGAGGTTATGATGATGTCATTAGAATGATACCAGACTATCAAGTACTTCATTTATATTTTAAATTGAATTGAAGTGAATTTTTTGTATAAATTTAAGGACAATTATTTATTTTTAGATAACTTTAGTTGCAGCGCCACCTAGCGGGTAGTAATTGACAGTTCACTCTCACTTTAATTCGTCCTCAAACTCTCTATGGAAGGTTTCCATAGTCGTGCCGTAGCTCGTAGGGTGATTTGGAATACTGCGTCCTTAAAGCAGCGCGTCCAAAGAAGGAAGCAAAATGCCTCCTCATCCTCACAACTGCTCACAAACCATGGCCACAAGACGGAATCATACCGCATAACGGCATTTTTAGTGCAAAGTGTCATGCTGCTAGACATGGTCCCCCTCTCCCCTCTTCTCTCTCACCGCCTTCCCAAACGCCATTTGGCCCCAGATGAATGTGCCATAAATGCAGATAACAATAAAACTTTCCCTCTCTCAGACACGCAGACACACACACATGCTCATGCACACAACACAGCCTTCAGGAGCATTTCCTGCTCCCGGTTCCTCCTGTGCTCCTTCCCCACAGTTCCACCTCCTGAGAATGGAACAAGGAATTGGAAAAGGACTTTCGCCTTTTTTCCACACCGCTGCACGGGAGAAAGTTCTGCACGACGCGGGAAACCCGCGTACACCACGGGTTTTCCTCTTCCTTTTTTCCCCAAAACTTCCGGGCGAAGTTCACAATCGCACAGTAATCGTCCTTGTCGGCTGTCGCAGTCACAGGCGACCATATCGCTAGTCATATCCGCCTCGCCGGGGTGAGTTAATCATTGCAAATGGTTGGTTGGCAGGATGGATGGCAATTGATCCATCTGTCCTGGTAGTGCTTTGGAAATTGCACCATAAAACCCTACTATACGTACGCACTTAACGGTTTGACCTCCGGTCATCTGGTTCTGGAAGACACGTGGTCTAATATGATTTGTTTTGTTCTTTTATAGGAGCGCATCAAGATGAAGGATATGAAATATCTTGCAAAAAATAATGCTCTTGGACGAATTGGAATATCTTCGATTGCAGAGATGCAATTATTGGATCTTCGAATGTCCGCAACCTTATGACTCAAATAATGCTCCAAAAATGTATGAAATCTTCAAAGAGAGATTTTCTCTCCCTCTCTCTCTATAAGCTAAATCAAGCGTAGTTTTGTGTATTCTTCTTCAAAGCATCCTGACACCAAACGAACGGACGCAAGCGATCGAGGAATTAGATCGATTCTCACGATGAAGATCGTCTGTGGTCATGTGCCGCCCAGCCATCCTTCTCGCACATGTGCCCTGTGGGAGCCTTTTTGCTCGTTGTTTGCTTTTTCCATCGAATGCGTCCGAGCTGGGAAACTGAGTTGAATTTCAAAATGAGCTGTATAATGATTTTGTAATGAATCCATTTTTTTGTTTCATTTCGTTACGTCGTCTCTCACAACTACCCGTACGTACGATCGAGGCACGGATTGACTGACGAACTTCTTCCTGCCAGTGTGGAAAAATGGTACGTTTGTATGGGAGTGAAGAAGATGTTTCTGACCCCTTTTTTTTTACTTCGCCGGGATGGAAAAGATTGCTTTCTGCATCGAAAGCGATCCCTGTGCTGTGGCAGTGGGAACCGTTCAGTATGTGCTTGAATTTTGAGTTGTTTAATAAAAAAAATCCAAAAGTAAACCTCACGAGAATATATTGTATCTTCGTCTTGCGGCCTTCGTGTGTGCTTACGATCCTGTTGGACGGTTCATTGACATTTGGTTGGCCCCCGTTTTGGGGCCACGGAAGGAAGTGATCGTAAAGGCAGGAAGTCCGGACCGGACTGTGGCATTGATCACACAGAAGCAGCACCAAGTAATGCCAACGAGGGACAGGACAGGAACCGTATTCATCGGCACCATTAATCATCTGCCCATCAACCTTACCGCCTAGTCGCATCCACCGCGCACGGATCAACCGGGCATGCTTGTGGGGCAACCCGCCCAACGCATGGAGAGACATATTGAGGCGTTACAAACAACAGAAGCAACTTCATTGACTCGCCCAGGCCCATGATTCGATAAACGGTGTAATTTTGCATGCAAATTGTCACCACAAACAACAACGGACAGCGGGCAGGGGGGGCGCCGGAATCTATGTTGCTTTGGCCGAAGCGAAAGAGGGCTTGTTTTATACGCAAGACAACGGGCGCCGCATAACGTTGCAACAGTTGCCCTGCAAACCGGGAGGCCGCAATCAATTTACAATTTTATTGGATTATGAGAGCAGCACCCTCTCGGTTGCTGCGCCCTTCAGAATGGGGCCTCCTTTCAAAAGAAGCCCTTTCAGCATACTATCGGAATGGCTTCGGAAGGTTTAAATAATTCTGCAGAACAAGAGGGAAACACACATTCGCAAAACCTCACATGTCTGATTATTTGCGTGTGTTAATTTACAAATGATATAACCTTTTTTTTTCTTTCTCCACCGCTCGGTCTACGGTTGAAGGTCATTGGCCGAGGGCTTGTGTGTTCGATCGATCGAACGGAATCGGATTCGGTTGGGTTGGGTGGGAAAACAACACCCAAACGGCAGATAAATAAACATTTGGTCGAGAGTTTTTCCCGCGAATCGTTCAATTTTATGGCATGGTGGCAATGTGCTTTAATGGCTGGCAGTTTTCCTTCTTGTGGTTCTTCCGTTGGTGTTGAAGATTAGATATATTGGAAAACTTAAAGTTTTGGTGTTAGTTTTTTTCGTTTAAATAATTCAAGATGAAAAGATTATCTAAATTTAGTTGTGATAGTTAGCTCGTCTCGACCTAAAAGTTGGGATACAAGTGTTAGCTTTGCAAGATTTTTATAGTTTTTTTTATATTAGCAATCCCTTCGAATATTATTATTAATTTATAAAACACTTTTTATTAATTTGACAAATGAAAAGAGTTTGAAGTTTTATTCAATTAATTTATTAATATTTAATTTTTAACTAATGAATTAATTGTGGACATTTAATTATTTATTTTACTTAAAGCGCAATATTTATCTTATTCTAATAGAAAAGCCACAATATAAAGCCAAACTTGTCTAGTTTTTAAATGCACGCGGAAGAAAACACAGCTCACGAATCCTGCGAAACCTGCGTGGGATGTGTTTATATTTAACACATCTTGCAAAAACCACCAAATGAGCCTGCATCGAGCAAAAGTTTACGAGCAGCATTGAACCGCCCACATCCACCCAAATCCACCCCCACACCTTCCAACATCGTCACTCATTTATGATGGGAAAAATTGAATTTTATGCTCCCATTAAAACTGTCTCCCGTTTGTTGTTTGTAGTGGGGTTTTTTTTGTTTTATTCCCATTCAGCCATATCTAGCGCCCAAAGGCACCATTATGGGGTATTTTGTTCGTAAAGCACGACTAGAGGAAGCTAAAGGAAATAAAAAAAGACGCAAAAACGCGCGTTATTGAACTTTATTTTCGTTGCTTTCCTTCATTTCCAGTGGATTATGTTCGGGGAAATGATCCCCTCCGGGGGGTAGGTACGGCTGCTATATGCTGTCACCGATCTGACCTCGTTCGTTCTAGTGTGCAAATGTGCGGAAACGAATCTGTCTGTCTCATTATGCACAACACTGTCGAACAGGGCGTGCGCCCTCCACCATCGCTTTCCCCATTCCTTCCGCGAAAAGCGGCTACCCCTGACGGTGGTGAAATTTGACCATGGACTTCTAATTTGAATTCTCTCCCACTGGATGCAATGGGGAAAAAGAAGGAAAGCAAGTAGAAAATCAATCTAAAACAAAAATAATTGAAAATTAAACATAAAACGAACCCCCGGTTCATGCTCAATTGTCAAACGATGTCAAATTGGCCGGCCGACGATCGCGGCCCGTTTAATCTGCATACGGACGGAAACGGATTCCGGGAAATTGATTTAAAGTTGCGCGCCAATCGACTCGCCCGCACGCGGGTCCGCGAGTGTTCTGCCCCGGTCGTTCAACTGAATTCTGTGGAAATTCAATCCACGAATGGGGTGACTTTTGTGGTGCTGCTGTTGTCCAGGGCATGCACATGGTTTAGGGGCTGACACGACCCTAAAGATCAACATGGCGGTTTTGTCGCAGTATGATCACTTTCCAAAACACAAGACAAGGCAGAAGCAATTCATCAGCAACTTTCTCTACCACAAAGCGTGCTCTGGTCATATTTTAATGACCTTTTTTTTGGGTCAGCTTACGTTGCGCTTGTGTTTGACCGGTTTTGCAATTTGATAGCCTAATATGGCTCCCAAAACACACATAGGCCCCATCATGGGGTACGATGTCCTTTTTGTCTTTTCGCTTCGTGTAGTTCGGATTGCGGTACGTCAGGCTGAACGTTTGACTGTCCGAGGTTTCCGAGCGGCATGATTTTGGCGTTGTTTGCTCATTTTGGATGTCCTCATTGCGGTATCCGTTTAGAAAGATGAAATAAATCGGAAAGTTTTTTTTTCTTGAGCTTTCTAAATGTTCTATCCAAAATGGTTTCACATAAATTGAAAAAAATGCAATGATTGCGGCTTGGTTTGTCCTCTTATGCGATGATTTCGATGCGTTATAAAAACGTAACCTGCAATCTATGTACATGAACATCATTATAGGAATGATATTGGAAATGAGCTTTTCAAAGTATTTTTGTGAAAATAATTAAAATCTCTCATTGCACGTTCGTATCGTGGAGGACGATTGGTTCTGTTTAACAACCACGCCACTAAACACCTGTAACGATCGGTTTTATGTTTTAGAACAATGTTTCCTCCATAGGAATGATACATTGTGCTAAAACCGTATCGTACACCGTACATTCTACCCGAGTAAAATGAGTAATAAATGCGATCCGAAACATTATCCCGACTGATGGCATTCGAATGCCACCCTCCCTAGAGCTAGAGATTTGACCGTGCTTTTTTAATTAATTTTCGTACCGAAAGCGTAGCATGTACAAACAGTTTGCATCTCCGTTGCAATTTGCATACCATGCACCGGGTTGACGGTTGCAGTGGGAAGAGAAAATGTTTAAATGTGTTTTTATCGGTGTGACACAAATCAACCAAGCCAACCGATTCGTCACAATTTCTACCATTTGTCGATAGCAATCATCTTCAAACGGAACCGTGTTCTAGTCGTCAGATACAGAGAGAGGAAGAGAGTTAGGTTGAAATTTTAGTCATGGTCCCGATAACGCTTGGACGCTAGTTTGTTCCTCCTTTCCATATTATAATGTGCGTGACGGGACGAACTATTAACGAAAGTCTAATAACAATAATATTTTATGAAGAAAACACTTATTTATTTAAATGTTTTCTCTAAATAAAATTATCCCTAATAATTAAACTTTGGTTAATTTAAAGTTAATTAAATTTAAAATAAAATAGATGAAGTTGTTCTATATGTTAGAGCAACTACAGACTTATTTGATTGACAAAAATAAAGAGTTCTAAAGGAAATTAATGCAACATTTTGGAGCTCGTGTGATGTATCAAGTTATGCTGGAAACGTGTTGCACAGAGATCTGTTCTCTGAATACTTGATGGGAGAAAGTGTCCTTGAGCTGGGAGAAATCATTTTTTTAGTTGAAATTTTCTCTAGAGAAATCATTTTTTAACTGAAATTTGTTCACTGCAATATTCTGTTTCTGAAATATCTAATTATTATTTATATTTTGTAAATTTCATTAAGATTTATTTCACTTAAAATTGTTCGTAAATTCTATACATTTAGATCGTTTGACATGAGTTAACCTTTTAATTTGAAGTGAATTTTAATATTTATTTAATATAATTTTAAACCATTTTTTATGGAAAAGGAATATTTTCATTATTCATAAAAACTCTTTTCAAAAGAAAAGCCAAAATTGCGGACCGCTTTCTAAAACGCATCCTGTCACAACGCTACACCATCCGACACGTTCGACGCTCTTGCGCTGTAGCATAAGCGATTGTTGCGCTCTTCCTTTCGACTGCTGAGCATATGCGAGGGCGCCCCGTAGCATAACTCGGCCACCGGCAGCACGGAACGCACCAGTGCATCGTCAGTCTCCGAGCGTAAAGGACGTACGAGCGCGTCGCGCGAACGTAGAAAACGGCAAAACAGCGGCAACAAACAAACGAGAAAAAACAAAACTCCGTCGGGCCGCGCACGAGTCGCATCCTTCGGGCGGATACGCGGCAGCACGCGCATAAAGACCGGCACACGTTGTATCACACCCAGACGTTGTCGGTGTCGTGCAAGCAAGAAAAAATAAAACAAAACCAAAAAAAAAAGAAAAAAAGGGTCCGTGAAGGACAGTTTGATCGTAAATCACGCGAAAATACATCGGAACTTGGTGATTTCTCGTTACCGCAAAGTAAAAAGCGGTGGCATTTGAGGCAAAAAGTGTGATTGTGTTCGCGTGTTGGTTGTTTTTATGCTGGCCATATTTGAATTTTCCATCCTCCCTGGCCCCCGTCGGTTGACTTTTCCATTGACGCGTGAATCAGCTGTTTAGTGCGATCTTTTCGATCGGAACAAAACAAAAAAGGTGTGATTTTTTCTCTTCTTCAGTGTCAATCAGCAAAGGAAAAATAAAATTAAAACAATACACTTAATCGTCGGGAAAATTTGTCCCCTAATCCGTTGCACTCGC
>KI423407.1:0-12927 GCA_000473375.1 Anopheles culicifacies
ATTTATTTCTAATAGTTTCTTTAAAACTTTTCGTATTGTTTTCTTTTGATACTTGTAATTAGGAACAAAGTACTTACAAAGGTTGTGATAAAGTTAGTAAAATAATTCGTATGGACTTATTCCGAAAACAATGAATAAAATACAGCAAGGTGCTAGTTTTAATTCTTTCTGTTTATCTGTTTGTCTGAGGAATGCAAAAGAAAATTAAGCAAATCAAGCAATTCAGTAAAATTATCAACTGTGTGTGTAGTTTTTTTTTGTTGCAACTGTTTACGCATGTTTTCTTTTTCTTCAACTCTTAATCCTTAATAAAAAATGGTTTCTCCCCTTTTCTCTCAAACGGACCAGCCCATTACAAACCATTAACATTCTGCGTTACTAATCTCTTCCGCACGATTTATCTGTGTAGCCGGTTCACTTTCAAATCGTTTCATGCCCGCCATTTTCGGACGAATAAATTGTTGTGGCAAAACGGTACGGACTAGCCAAACCTGCTTGCCAAAATGAACGAAAAAGGAAAAAAATAACAACAAAAAGCACCCAGAAATCTTAAAAGACAGCGCACGCACGCACAACTAACCCTGAAGACAGAAACGTGCATTGCAAGCGAAATTGGCCACAAATCCTTATCCGAGGACGAAAGGACGAACTGTTTCTGTTTCGCCGTTCCACACCGATCCTATCGCAGCTTTTCTCAGTTAATTTAAAAGGTTAATACACAGAAGCAAGTGTCCCTTTTGACTTCTAACGAAACGCCCGTCTGTCATCTTATTGTTTCTCCCACTTTGGTGTTTCGCCGTCCTATCACAACCCCACCATTCCTAACCAATGAGCCGTGATCGAAACCATTGGCGTCCGGCATCTTAAAATCTAGCGACGGAGTGAAAAGAAACAACCGAACCACACACACACTCACACACACGCGTGGTACCCTTTGGGGAGTGTTTTAATCTTGTACCACATTCGTTCCACCTCTTTACCGCTGTGAAATGTCGAGCAGTGTTTTGTGGGCGCTACCACTTCTGTCCAGTCTGTCAATGATCCACCGGTTTTTAAAGTTAATTAAAACAGTTTAATTTATTCGAGAAACGTCTTGCAGAAAACGGTCCACCAACGGCCGAAAAGGGATGAAGATCCCCGTCGCATAAACCTTCGTGAAGGGACACGCTTGACAGGTCCGTTGGCGCCACCAAACAAAGGCCACCACCGGGCAAATACGTCGCGCCCGTTTGATGGCGTTCTTTTTAACCTTCGTCACGTTTGCTGGCTGTGGGAAAATTTGAATTTGAAAGTAGCAAAAGCCAAACCGTCCCAGAATAAATGAATAGAACGCTTTCGGTACGGGCCACAGCTCAAACTGGGTAACCCAAATGTTGAAAAACATCACCCAAAACAAAAGAAACCTTTGCAGCAGTACGCAACACCGTCGCCTACCAGCGCTCTGTGGGAAGCTTTCAGTCGCGTGCAAACAGTGCGATGAATCAGCTGATTGCTCTAAGGGCAAAGAAATAAGAAATGGATATACCAGCAAAACCTTCCAACCGGAAACGAACGATTGGTTTTCTCTGGGGCAAGCGATCAGGACCTGCTACAGACAAAAGGGGATAATTTTTTACGCCGCTTCGGTTGTTAACCTAAGCATACTCTATCTGTCAACGTAAACCTTTACTTATTTCAGTTTGTTTTTTGCATATCTTGCGCGCTGCAGCAAATTTACAAGAGAAGTTTTCTTCGGAAAAATAGCATATTTATCCGTTTATTTTTTCTTCTTCAACGATTAATTTCTCCCTTGGGAAAAGTTCCTCCCGGCGGAATGAGTAATGAAGAAGAGTCTAGCGGTTTAGCTCTTTAAATGATTTTCTTGATCGTTGCTTTCATCAGCCAGGAAATGGTTGCTAAAGTTGAATGCAAGGCAACTGGAGTAGCAAAGAAAATGCTACGCTCATCAAAATAAATAAAAGGTTCTTAAAAAACGAATTGAACGGGAGCATACTTTCGTATACTTTAGAGACTGCTTAAAAGGGGATCTTAGAATCAAAAGTGCACATTCATCTTTTTCTTAGCGAGCTTCACGAGAAGAAGTTTCAGCAAATTTCGATAAATAGTTTGCTGTAATATAAAACTGTTGAAATGGATCATTTATAGCTTACTTCCTCAAAAAATGCCCTTGAAGGCTTGTTTAGAAATTCTAATTTCATAAATTCCCGCTTTGATTTCTTATTTATTTTTTCTACATTTTCTTTTAAAGGGGTTACAACATGGGTTAATGTGCACCACCACCTAAGGAAGTTCTGAATAAATTTCAATTAATTTTTATTTTAATAATAGATATTCAGTTGTTTAACGCTCGTTTGAATTGGATGCTTATGCTAAAAAATTATGAATTAATAATGTGTAGTTCTATAAGAATTTAAAATTTTTAAAATTCTTTAAAATTTTTGGTAACATTATAGTTTTATTTTAAAAATCATCTTTCTAAAATACTAAATTAAGCTTGCTATTCTAGTTCTTATTTAATTATCAAAATCACAGATGTTTGTATAGTTCTGTTAAGAACTGTATAATAGGCAAGCAAAATATTCCCAAGCAAAGCAACCTAAATTCAGTCTACTTTGTCGTCAGTCAACAAATATAATTTTACAATCTGATGCATTTTGTCCCAGTCTAAAGGGTACATTAAGCCTCAGGTCATAGTTGAAAACATTTCCGGCATTTTCAGGTGCAAAATGTGTCAGATGCAGTTTGGTGTCTGATTCTACTGAACGGAAATGTGTATTTTTCGAATAAAAAAAATACGAGTTTTGAACAGCAAAATTCCTTGCAATCCGGTGCAAACCGGTGATGTTATTTTGCATTTTTTGTGAATGCAGTGAAAACTCGAAGAGTACCTTCATATGTTATTTCGCTCTTATAGACCGATTTCATTTTTCCCGACAAAACCGCGATTTTCCTATGAAATCTTAATAGGTTTACTTTGAAACTTATTTTCCAATCATTTATGAAGCGGGTCTTACAAATCCAAATTGATGTTCTATTTGCTTTATTGCCATTTGCAAGTTTAAAATTAGTTTCAATAATTTATTTTAAATAACATTCCTCTCCTTACTAGAGGAATCAAGGGAAGAGGCGGATTCAAATTGATAATTTGTCCTCCAGCCCCATGAACTTCACCATCGCAAGCGCACGCATCCAGTTCTAACCTACCCACCGTCAGCGATAGCGATCTGCCTTCTTCAGGCCGGGACTATGAACGGAGCACCAGCGCCGGATGCGGATGCTGATTTATATTGCGTTCGTGACATTATGCTCACCGGAAGTACAACAAAAGAGTGATTCGCGCAAATTTGACCGGCTGCGTAACACGAACTGTGACCCCGAAGCATCCGAAACCCCCTTCCTAAAGGGGTCACCAATAGGACACGGACCTAAAAAGCCGATAAACAAGGGTCACCCCGTCGGGTGACCGAAGGTGCTTACAGTTCTGTTTCGCTTCCGTTTGTTAGAAAAACAGAAGCAAAAAAACAAACGAGATGCAGACAAGGAGACGACATGCTCGGGCACGTTATGGCAGCAAATTTATTCCCCGAACGTAGGCACTCTGCAATTCTAATGTTTTAAGCCATTAATGGGTCGGTCGTGCCTGTTGCGGGGTCAAATCCCGGGCGCGGAAAATGAACGGTTGGCGAATATTTTCCACGAATCGCCATCCGTCTTCGTTGGGTTGCGTTGGCTCGATATTCAAATTCAAATTAAAAGTTGCGATGAAGAAACGACGAACTGTTTGTTAGCTGAGCGATACGCTGCTGCTCCGACGAAACACGGTTGATGAGGCCGGGAATTCTTGGAAGCTGTAGTGTAATGTGACATTCGTTTGTTGTGATTATTGGGAGGCTAGATTTATGTTTCTAAACTTTTAATTTTGTTTCGTAAAACAATGCAGTCCGAATGGACATTCGAGCCATCGCCTCGTGGAATAAAAGCCAATTAAAATGAGAACAAAATCTGCGAGAAGAATGGAAAACAAATACAATGCAATATTAAAGTTAAACATTTAGTACTTTAATGGATGTCGATCAAATAATTAATTATAATTGCAGAATGGAAAACAAAGTAAATATTAATCAATCAATTTTCCTAATAATTTAATGCCATTATAAACTGCATCACGGTTGGCGGGTTCGTTAGGTTTGAGTTTACTTTAATTGTTACGCCTGATCATCATTATATTACGCAAAATATTTGGCATTGATTAATCGAATTATTGAGTGTAAACATTATTACTTAATCCAAAGTTTATTATCAGATATTTCATCATGGGCGTAGTGTTTAAAAACTTAAAGCCAGTCACATTAAAGTATAGTTCCACAAACCCAATTTTCACAAAACCCATAAGACAATACGGTTATTCCAAACGAAATTCCAATTCTACCAAGGAAAAAAAACATGCCTATACTACCGTTGCCAAACATACCGGGCTTTGTTTGCTCAGTGAACGGAAATAGCACCCAGTGTGTTTAACCTACCTTCAGCTTAATCGTCAAGCATGAAGAATTTCTTCGCTTTTTATCATTGCGAAGATGGGAAGTATGCTTGTGTTTTCATTTTGCTAACGATTTGGGTTAAAACGTTCCAAATATAACGTGCCGTCGTACCTTGTTTGTACTACGCTGCTGGTTCGGTGCGGCTAGCCATGCCGTAACAAAGCGCCACAGAATTCAGAATTCGACAAACGATAAAGGAAAATAAAGCCAACAAAATGGCGCCACCTGCCATCCTGCGTTTCGTACGTGCCTCTCGCCATGTCGACCCTTCGCTCCAGCCAACTAGTGGCAAGGGGCTGAAGAGCATAAGCGCTTTCCGTCTAGGAGACAGCAGTTTAGGCATTTGTGTCACGGATAAGCCTATTGCCGAAACAAGAAACATCAATCTAGCGCTAGAAACCTCGTGCGTTCACAAAACGTCCGTATCGGTCGTGTTGGAGGCAACAAAACAACATAAAAATGAAATTCCTAAAGACACCGGGCAAACGCGCTCGAGAGCGAACTCCATTCAAGTTCTCTGCATTTATGATGATTCCTCATATCTGGAACACTAACCTGGAAATCGCTTCCTGTGGCCCGATCGAACCGATTTTGCCCGTATTTTCGCTAGGCTTAGACTCAACCCCACAATCGCTTCACAGTCCCGGGTGGATTGGCTAGACCCTTTTCCACCCATCCAATACTCAGGCCATTGTCGTTTGTTCGGAATCGGTGTCGGTAGCCACTGGGGGACATCGAGTATCGTTCCATGCGGCTACAACAACAATATGGCCAGCATCCTAACAATAAGAAGTCTTGGAAGAAGCGGTGAAATGAAAACCGCTCTTAACTGATCGCCCTCCACAACCGGCTATCGTACGGTTGCCGGACGGCCATCGGGAGCTCAATGGCAGGTTTATGATGCTTGCATGAATAAAGATTCTGCTCTCGTTTGAAGCACAATAAAAGTCATTATTATCTGTATTCATATCGTTCTCAAGAGACCGACCTGTCACGGACCCAACACACTGCCTTCTGGGCGGCAGTTCTATCGGCGCAATCGTTCACCAGTTTTTAGGGAAGTCTACTGTTTGCGGTTCGGTTTCTTGCGCCACTGGCCGGAACAGGACGAATTGAAGGCGAACTTCTTGGCTTCTGGACCATTCATGCAACCGAGACGCCATTGACTCAGCGATATCTTCGGCACGATATGGTGAAATAAACTGACTGAGAAGAATAAGTCTGAAAACGGGCAGCAAAGCAACAACAACAATCAAAAACGAGAGAATGCAACTTTTGAACTACTGGCTTTCCTGCTTTTCTGCCCTGTCGGTCCAACTCGGAAGAATGGACGAGGTCGCTCTCATTCAAAGTGGTTAATGTTTATAAAGGAGTCGAGCAGCTCCTTCGAACGATGCCTTACGCTATTGTCAAGCAACTAAGCTAGTGGGTGGGAATCGTTTCACTTCTAACAATGCACTTGTAGAACCCGTCGTATCTTTCAATGACCCAATAGTTGCTTGTTCTGGCCTTCTCGAACTGGATGCCCTGTGCAAAATCAACACTGCCGCACGATTGATCGATCCTTTGACATGGGTAGGATATGCACGATTTATCGCCAATGACTGTTCGTACAGGCGAGGTAACAACAACAAACCATAGCATGGCGCTGCTTTAAGCAATCCACTGCAACTACCGTGCCGATAGGAAGGAAAACAAACAACTGATTTGCATGTTGTTTGGCTTTACGCTCAAAGATTTGTACCGTAGTGCAACCGGAGAGTAAAGCCTTGTCCCGGTATCAGCTTCCCAATGTTGACGACGTGTGAGTTGACACAGCTCGTCGCCCACAACGTCTTCGTTCGCAACGGAACGGAAGGAATCTGTGTTCTTCAGGCTAAGGAATGTCCATTGAAATTTGCCTACGACAAGGATGCAGTTTCATACTGCTCGGCTAAATCGAAGGTTTCGAGTTTCTTTTTCCAGAATTCAAACAGTAACAATTGTACACATGGCTCACGTATCGCCATCCGCAAAACGTACAAAGGAATGGTATCGGAGTACATCGAATTCTGCTGATATCCGGATTTGCTAGCTACAGCTCGAGGCACAATGTGAATTTAATCTTGTCCGACTAAATGGATAATTCAGAAGATTTCGATCGAACAACCGAATGCTGCGGTTGGAAGTTGGAATTGTTTGAGCAACGCTAGACAGTCGTCGGATATCGGTGTGCTCGGGGCTGGAATAATGTCCTGGGAGACAAAGTTCTGAGTTGGTGCAGGATAGCATAACCGTCCCCAGTGATGAGTCCCAACATTTCCCAGCTGGTTGGTCAAGATTCAATGAAGCCCTCCGGGGAGTTTGTCGGCTCTCGGTTGGCACACCGCAAACAGTCCCACGTGTTGTACACCGAAAGGCAGCATTCTAAAACCACCGAGTCTTGAAGCGGACTTCTTCAACTCCATTACCGTTTCAATTAAAGTTTATGGTACGATTTACGGCTATCTTCAACAGTTGGTTACGGTTTTGACGGTCGGGGCAAAAGAAAAGTTGTACCGTTTATAATTGCACGTTTTCTCAAAACTGATGAACAACATACGGGACATACGAGACGTTTGCAAAGTTTAGCGACGTTGAGCGAGAGTTGAGTACCTGGGAGTGTTTCTGAAGACATTGGATACGTGGATCGAACCCATTTTGAGACGCTTTTGATCCATTCTGACTTTTAAGGACTAGTTCTAGTTTTAGGGATGGACATTCAAGTATCCCAGAGGGTTGGGTCACATGTTAAAGGATTTGCATCAGAGTACATGATACATTGGCTAACTCCGCACGCAATAAGCATGTAGTAGATCCTAACGATTTATTCCATGGTAAAAACATATGCGTATTAGGGCGTTCAAACAACGACTGTACATTGCAGAATCAGTTTCCAATTGAAACTAAATAGTTCAAAAGTTCACTAACATGACGTGTAGTATTTAATTAAACATAGTTTAGCAACTTGAGTTGTGTTTAATTAAAATTATTCTATGCTGTTTTTCTCGAGGGCTGTACAATCTGTATTATTTAATATAGCAAGGTATTCACAAAAGACGGCAAACGCGAAATGGTGACTGTTTTTTATTCTTGTATCACGGCCTGGCCGTATTAGACTTTATTTGCCACGTAGCAGGTTACTCAGTCCATGCCACGGAAGGACGGTCCGAATGGGATTTGAACACCGGTCCGTGGTGTGAAGGCCCGGCACCGATACCGGGACGCCCCTGACGCCCCCCTGACAGCGCGAGCATATAGGGCTTGAAAAGGAATGAAAAGAGGAGGACGAACGCGCCTGCAATAGGATGGATTATATTGCGGACTTGCAGCCAGAAGGTTGGGAAAGCTTATGTTGGAAATAATAATGTTGACAATAAATAGTTCTCCCCTGGCCTGACCATGGCGCTCTATCAGCTTGGCCAAACCTAGCATTAGACACCGCTCTGGATAAACTTCTTCTATACGTCTTTAAATTACTCGAAATGACTGCACCGATAGTTGCTTATTGACTTAGGCATATTAGTTTTCTTAGATCAGGTCTGAAGATTGTACAAACAAAGTTAAGCACAGTTAGCTATGATAATTATATAAGTTCCCCGTTGAAATTATAAAAAGTCACCAATGGACATAACTTATATTCAAATTATAACATAAGGCGAAGTGAAATGTTCTAGACATAACTTCAATATACAGCTCCAAACACAATAATAGCATGTCTCGGAGTCATTATGTAACGTTGCATAATGTAACACACCCATAGAATACAATTGGTTGTGCACTTCACTCGAAACCTCGCAAGAAAATGAACAAACCATATGGAAAATATGACCAATTCTAGGAAAATTCGCTTTAGCAGATTATGGCATAGCGTTCAGTTCTCCGAAAAGAGCATCACAAACGTTGCCCTGAATGAAATGAACTGAATTAATGCTAAAGGAAGCGAATCTTATTTAATCTTCAGCAACAACAGCACAAGAAAAAAAAGTTTACGGAATTCATAACTTTGAAAAAGGCGCTCCTTCTTTCTTCTCTTTGATCCGATCTTGCCCCAGGTATGTGCATATTTAACAATGTCTAACCACACGTGAGCGGTTCTCGGATCATCATGATGGTGCGGCTAATGCAATGAAAAGGGGAGCAAAATCATTTAAATCCCAACAAAACCAGCCCTGTCTAGACATCAAGTCAATCAAAGGAAATTTGTTTCAAGCTCTAGCAAGTGAACCGTACGTGTGTGCTCGCGTAATTCCGACGAGCGAAAAAGAACATCTAGCGAAGAATTGTACACCCGTGTAGGATGTATGGATTTCACATGGGAAATATCTGAGAAGCGGTTACGAACATACCAGAACGTGTTCCGAAGGTATCTCTTTCCCACACGTTTCCATTGATCCATGTATATTGTGGCTTCCCGTGGTTACCTTCCACACCTTCCAGCGCAGCAAAACTGAAACCCATTAGCTAAAGGGATCCGATACGATTTTGCGTTGGCGCCTTGCAGTCTTCAAACTGTTTGCGTACGTGTCGCTCCTGCTTCAGCATCATCATTATCATTCGCATCATGATCCTTCCACGTCATCAGAAATCGTCCACCGGTACCCTGGTGCCTGTGGTGTCGGTGGAAGCATTATTGCGCCATTACGGTTATCGTCGGCTTTACGGATGTGTCCCACTTCCCCTCTCACGCAGCCACCGCTTGATATCCATCCCGTTTATCCTTCCGTCTCATTGGTGGGGATGGAGAAGAGACGGGGGAGAGGGGGTGTTCAAGGACGAGTACCCGAAAAAGGTAAACTCAATTTTTCAAACCTTATCCGGCTCGTTTAAGGGGATGGAATATAAATATGGAATGTTTTTTTAATTACATTTATAATCAACATACGCATCGTCCTCATCTTGCCTTGCGTAAAACAATCTCCCGAGTGCCCGAGCAAACGTAGCGCACCCGTTACCTGGGAAGAAACCGTACATTGGTTGTTCGGTGCAAAGGTAACGTAAGATATTGTAATCAAAAAACGTCAATCTCTTCAACGAACAATATCCGTTCATTGTAAACAAGATGGCGGTGATTAGGAAATAATTACCCGTAGATTAAACGCATGACATGATTTGCTTAGC
The DNA here is from genome assembly GCA_000473375.1 of Anopheles culicifacies. Classification (NCBI taxonomy): domain Eukaryota; kingdom Metazoa; phylum Arthropoda; class Insecta; order Diptera; family Culicidae; genus Anopheles; species Anopheles culicifacies. The sequence continues at coordinate 9,681 of KI423407.1, forward strand.
CTACTGCCACTAGCTGTGTGGCTGCGAGTAATAAATATTTTAATTTTCTCTCACAGCACGAGTTTTCTGGGAAATTTTCCCGAATCCCGAATGCGATCTAGTCAGTACGTACCTCTTTCTAAACGAAACTCCCATTTTGTGGTGCGTGGGACATTCATCCCGTGAGGAGACTGTTTATAAAATATTCAACTATTTGCAAACATTTTCCATGCTTTGGGAATGTTTGCTTTTGGGTTACAATTTCCCAACTTCAACTCACATTTAAAGGTCACTCACTAACGCACAATTTTAGACATAAATCACATGTTTCAGATTCCAACACACAAAAAGCAAATAAATACCACACCAGAACATCAAAGAGATGGTTTGGTGTGTAATGCTAGCACGATACATCTCTTTACGTTCTCCAATACACCATCAAGCACAACTTTAATTCGATCTCTTAACAAAAAACGTATTGGATTTATTTATTCATTTTCACGATCGATATAATGTTAACATCTCTTTAATTAAATTCCTCAGGTCACACACAAACAATCACGTTTAGCTTTGTAATGAAACGGCGCAACATACACTTGTTCACTTGTTTGCTGTAACAAATCCACATCCAGCAGCACACAAGAGCATATGTCATATCTCTTATCGATCTTGCTCATTCCTCACTGATTCATTTTTTTTTCGCAAATGAAAACACATGGCACATTAACTTTGATGATCTTCCGCGTGACGAACGGCTGTTTGAAGTATTATAATCCAATTTCGGCGCGTTTCCCATTATGCGGTCGTTATGGGTGTTGGTTTTATTGACCCTTAGCCCTTAGCGTGGCAAACGCGTACGGGAGCCGTACAATCCTGAAGGAAATGAGCATGTTCCGCTCGTTGCGAGATGCAGCCATTACATCCCTTTTTTGCGTTGGTGGCTTCCAGTGTGGGAAGCCTGGAATCCACCCGCAGGCTACATAATCAAAACGCACGGTCCGGAAGAACGACTGAAGCACCTTTTTCACGGACACCGACATACACTGCCAACCAACGCGAGCTTTAGTGTGCGTGTGAAGTTGGTGTTGTGTTGTGAAAACGGACCCAATTTTGTTTACCACACAAAACTCAAACTCGCCGAAAGGAAGAGATGGTTGATGAAAACTTACTTATTTTCCCGTTTCCCGTCGGCTTTGTGGGACCGAATGGGTCAACCAAGAAGCGAACGGGCAGGTGCGGGTAACGGAGGAATTCCTTCTGCTTCATTTATTTTTAGCACACATTGCAATATTCACGCGACGCTTGTCTACGGCGGATGTGATCTTGGTTCAAGTTGTAGAAAAAATGGTCACATTCTTTTTCTTGCTGTTTTGCAACACAATCGCTCACACACTACAAAACAATTAAAGACACATATATTTATATTTTTTAAACTACTGATTAATTAACCGTAGGGCGAAACCAATATGCAAACACAATATTAATCCTCTCCGAAGATCACTTAACATGCACAAGGAAATAAATTTCTCTTGAGCATTTTCTTTAACAACAAATCCACACCGTATTACTATCCAGCTGTGTCGAGCGCCATTTGCCGTTGATCCCGCACAACACACAACAACATATCCTTGACAGTGAACTGTTGACTTTGATATTTTCTTTCCACTTACGTTTATAGTATGATGTACAGCTGTATTAGGGCACGATCTGTAAAGAATGCACGATCATCTCCCGATTCCCGCTCGACGATCCTCGTCACTCCTCTCGTCCGAATCCACCGTTTGTATCGACATACACACACACACACTTTCACGCGCGAACAAGCTAACACGTGCTCGGTTTCGAACCGAACCGTCGTACGTTCGTAGCAAGACTGATGCCGGTACCGTTGCGAGATTCCTTTCGCTGGGCAGAGGCAATGCTCAAATCACAGCAACATTGCAATCTCCGTTACCATGCGTTACCTGCCAACATCGAACATGGGAGCATCGCATTCCTTTCGCTCTCAGTGTGGGAAAATGCGTTTTCCCATTCTTTAGCCTGCTCCCGTTCTGTGTTCTCTCTCGCTTCTCCATCGCTCTCAGCCTCCCACGGTTTTCCACCGTGCATATTTTCGCATTTGCTCAATTTTCTCACTGTTGATGTGGTATGCCGGGTGGGTCGGGTATTTAAAGGAACTCCTTGTTAAAAATAAAAACACACACACTTCCCCATCACATTGTGCTGTCTGTTTTGCTGCCAGCAAACTGACAGCATCGGTAAAAGCGCGCTCAGACTCTCGCAAATCGTACCGAGATTGGGAGGGAAATTCTTGCGCTCGCTCGAAACACGCTTTTCCCGACTGCGTCTACTTCCACTGCTTGCAGCGCGGTTTTTTTCTTCCTTCAGCCGCGTGAGTGTGATTGTTTTCATTCGTTTCCACTTCCCTTTCTCCCGTGACCCCAAGGGGCGAGACAGTCAGATGCTAACGGTAGGACAAGTGAGGGAGCTTTTATTTCCGGAACTCCCTGGCTCCTTATCGCCACAGCACAAAAGGACACAATCATTACAAATACGGTTGAGTGATGTAGATGCAGATGCATTTTTGAATGTGAAATGTTCCCCACCCGATGTGGGGGCAAATGAGAAAGTTTATGATGATAAGCGGGATTGCATTTAAGCTCCATATACTTGTGCACGGTTTGGTTCGTACGGGATTCGATGAAACGTAACGGTGCTACAAACAAACAAAAGCTTATGCGCTATTAACGATGCATGTGCAGCATCAAACAAGTTACAATGACTGGGGTGCTCTGGCTTCACGCATAACAATAAGTGTTACGTTTTACGGAAGCCGGGTTGGAAATTATTATTTTTTAAATCGAAAGTTGTTTTAATTGTTTTTATTTGTGTATTGAGAATCTTTCAATCAGTAAAATTCGCATTTAAAGAGTAAATTTTCTATTTTGTGAGGATTGCGTCTATCTTGAGGTCATGTACGCAAACTATTCTGTAAAGTTGCAAGTAAAAACAGTATTTGCTTTTTTATAGAATTGAAATGAATCTGATAATAGGGGATATTAAGCAAAGGTGGACAATGGGGCCTATGATTCCTTCCACTAGTTTTTTTATATGCGTTTTGACGTTTGGCGGCTTATCCGCTGCTAGCTTTCCATACAAACTGGCGAGAAAAATCAACCGGTGTATGCGAGTTAGAATATTTTCCTAATGCCGGTTTCGATCAGCTGCTCGACAAATGTCAAAACAATACATTTTTCTAGCAGCTCTG
>KI423407.1:15817-28079 GCA_000473375.1 Anopheles culicifacies
ATTTGCCGCAACAGCAGATCAACAGTTTCGAGCAGATCCAAACAAATTTGTCAACATGATGCAACCCGGTGTCCAATAATCGAACGATATTTGCTCGATTGTTTGACAGATACCGTCTTAACAGAAAAATTTTCTAATTTATTGTATCATAGGTCCCAATGTTGGCAAGATGACCAAGTTGGACATGTCATTAGTAGTAATATAAATTTGATACTGCTACCGAAAACAAATAATTAATCTTTTGTTTGATAGAACTATTATCGACTGCGACTATAAACGACTGTTCACTAATACAAATGTTTAATTTAAGTCTGTTTCTATTGAATAAATGATAATTCTGAAACGTAAAAACCATGCTATGGATATATTAAGAATTGTAGAACAGTCTTTTTCTTCTAATTCTTCTATGGATCTACAACCTCTAGAGGTCTTGGATTGCCATTTCTTGCTAGCGCGGTTTACTCGATACAGCATAGTCAGTCGTGCGTAAATAAATCAATGTCAGTAATTAGTAAAATATTTAGTATTCTGTAACACATTTAGTATTATCTTTGGGAGAAATCTACATTTTTATCGAATGTCTTTGGAAACATAATTAAAACAAAATGATCGTGAATACATAGCAAAACATTCAAACAAAACAAAAAACATACTCACATTCAGGATGGTTATAAATAGAGAATTATACTATCCAGGTTTCCGTACCATCATTTTTCACTCACAGTCAATCTTCTGTATAAAATACATTGCACTAGGTCTTGTAATTAAAATTGAAAAACTCTCAGCGCATTCCGCATAAAAGCAAAAAAATAAAAAATAAAAAAATATGAAACGTGATGAAAAATGAAGCGCTGCTCGGTTGCAATATCGGCTTTCACCACTATCGCATCCACGCTCATCAACACTGGTACCCGTTTCTCTAGCACGCGAATTATGTTTTACTGGTTTTCATTAATATTTATGTTCATTTTCTTTTCCGTTGTCGTAAGACGAAATGAGAGTAGTAATGCTGATGGCAATACCCACTTCTTCTTTTACAGCACATATGGTCGAGCCCGTCAAACTGTCGCATCGTCAAGTGGCGCAGCATTTCATTCGGCAATGGCCTTGACCGGCGCCAGCTTCGAAAAGGGATCGCACAAAATGTAAATTCTTTGCTAGGATTGCCTAAAGCTTCGACCATGCGTCATTTACAAGCCCGAAAGTCCGCCCTCTGCTTACACCATGCCGGGGAAGTCGTTTTTAAAAATACTTCAACAAAGTGTCCATCATGCCAAGCACATTGCCATGCCAGCGTACGATTGTTCCATTTCAGTTCCACTGGACAAAGTTCCACACATGCTTGGGCTTCTTAAAAACTGAAACCGTTTAAAATACTCGCCCAGAGCGACGAGTTTGCTCTTGTGCCGTGTGCACCGTTCGTACGGGAACGATCTACAACGAGCATGCAATCGAAACAAATGTGTACTCAAGTGGCATGAGCTGCACAATTTCCACAACAAAACGGTAACCATGTATCGTGTACCGTACACGATGCATGCCTGTCATACGGATGTAGTACAAATGCAACATGTCGGCAAGGAAGCGAGAGAGACTGCAGTACGATACGTTGCAGTTTGCTTGAAACAAATGGCTAAGTAACATCTCGTAAGTGCGTTTCACATCATTGTGTCGTGTTACGCATCAATAGACTCCTCTTCATTTACTTGTAGCAAGTGCGTTAGGTGTAACAACACAACCCAACATAGCTCGATAAGTTTTAAGCATCTTTAGCAAAATAATTGTGGAAGTTAAATTTTCCACTCAATACTACATTACCGGATAATCTTGTCTGGTGTTCCATGTGCATTATCAACATGTGCTTAGAAAAGGTCCAGATAATCGGTCCATCTGCCGGAAGATTTGATTATGCTACCATCGTGACAAACGTCTGTACACTTCAGGCGCCGCATTATTCAAATATCCACAACTCCATCTTTCCTTCATCCGCTCTTTTGCTGCTATTTCTTTCGCTCCCTCTTTCTCTTTCTCTCTCTCTCTCTCTCTCTCGCTCGCTTGGTGATTTGAATGCGTACTTCCAGTGAAAAGGGTTCGTTCCAGATGCATCACTTGCACTAAAAACATACAAAGTGCAGTAGGCAATCACTCATCACAGGCAACGGCTACCAAGCAACGTCGCTTCTAACCACAATGTCTGGGGCACCGGGCAAGCCTGTCCCTACCCAGGCCACGATAGTACGAAAAACCACACAGTGAATCAGTGATAGCTGACTAATGTGCAGCGGCAGTTGGAAAACGATGCATTTCCAACAGCGCAAGAGACACATAAGAGCATTGCGTCGGCAGAGCGGAATGAAACTGAAACCCGTAGGGTTACCAAGGGTACCCAGAAGAACTTGGCAATGAACCTTCGACCCTTGCCGTCTCGAGGCCTTCCTTTGCTGGTGAAGTGTACCGATGCGACGCTTCTACGAAGGATGACGAGAATAAAAAAAACACACACACACTAAACATTGACGACCACGGTGATCCACGCTAAATCGGTAACCCGAGCCACCGCCGCGGTACAATGTACGGTTGCGGAAGTGGAGAAGATTTGGGAAAGTGCGCTTGAAAATGTCACGCCAGAACCGATGCTCTCGTTGGCCAGCATCGCTCGTGCAGTGGAAGCGTGATTTTTCCAGCAATTCAGCGTTTGGAGTTTTACGAGGTTCGAGACTAAAGCTGTCCAGGCAGCAAAGGCTCGTACGTAACGGCAAAGATCATGTGTGTGTATTAGTACGGGATGTACGCCGGGTAATGCGGCACCATGTTCCAGATGCCGCACACATGTGTTCTTAATCATTCACAGACCGTACCGGTCTTTATGACCTCGCAAGCCCCCGATGCGTCTGGCGCTGTAGCGGCGTGGTAAGAACCCAGAAACCATCTGAAGCATCAGAAAAGAATTATCCTATTTTTAGACGAATTCCGACTATGTTGAGTCCGCACTTAACATTAGTCCGTGCGCGCGGGTGGCTGGGGTGGCGCCGGTACACGCTTTTGCTGGAAAATCCGGAACGGTTCGAGGCAACCATCTCCGCTTCGGTTCCTTTGAACGTACCGTGTTGGTGGACGAGCTCGGAATGTCGTTCTTGTCAAATAAGTAGTTTTATGGTCTGCTTACATCGGTTCAGCATTTAGTTTTATTAGATATTTCATTGGCTCATTTTTCTTCCACTCACGGGTTTTCCGTTTCTGAATGTTTCTGAAAAAAAAAAAACGCGTCACCCAAAAATGGTAGCCTGAAACGTCTGAGTGCGATTCGAGAGCACGTTCCTAATAGACGCCAGACTGTCAGCTGAATGGCATCGCGAGCCTCGTAATTGGGCACGCTTCTCTAATTAGAAGATGTTCCTGTGGTTCACCCATGGTGTCACCCTTTTGCGCCATGCGCTTCATATAGCGCTTTGTCTCAATCTTCATCGAACGTGGGACGTGATTCTAGCATCGATTGAAGGTGACGTATATGTCGATATGGAGATAAAATTCGAACCATTGTCATTCCACGCCTAGCCAAAGCATCGATCGTGATGTTTGGGGAACAGATTTTGAAGTGCAGCGTATCTTTGGTTCGTATCTGCTCTACCAGGCGGTAGCATTTTAGCTTGACATGCACGACGGAGCACTAAGCTACCTAATCGAACCTCCGTTGGAAATACCCTTCCGGGAAGTTGCATCAGCTAGCGGGCACAGATTTCAACCATAGGGCAAGCATCTTGACCATAGCCAGCTAATTGACGCACGGTCTTTCACACGTCCATAGATCACAGGCTAATAAAGAAGATGTCTTCTCTAGAAAGTGTTTTCGAGCAGGAGAGTGAGCTGTGCTTAAAGTGTGTCGTTGCATACAGTGACCCGAATTGAGCGGAATTGCACTCTTTGATGTGTGTGCATTGTTCCGTTTCCACGTGTATTGTAGCTTATTTTTTCCATAATACTTTGCTTAATACTCTACGTGACAGATATATTCCAATCAACTTGAGATTTGAAACGAATAATTTAAAAAAGTATGCAAATCAAAGAAGTTTTGCATTTAGTTTCTTTGATTTTTGCTTCGTTACTAAAAGTACACAATTTATGTCAAACAATCTTAATTACTATTCAACAATAATACTTCTTTCTCTTGATGATTAATCTGGTTATAGAGAATATAGCGGTGTAAAACTTTATTCTGCAGGTCAGGCACAACAGACTCGTATCCAAATAGGCTAAACCAGAAGGTGGGCGGGTTATCGCCAAGTTGCGGTAGTCTGCAACCGCTGCGTAAGGTCTCCTGAGTTCTTAGCAGAAGAAAAAATAACATTTTTCGTATTTTCGTTATACTTTGAAATATATTTTTCAATATTGAATGATTTCATATCAATATCCTATCATTTCCTTTTGGGTCAATAGCATGACAGCGTTTTAGAAGACTGTGATTAAAACGAGCTAGCTTCAAATTTATAAAGGAAAAAACAAATAATAGTACAGTCAAGCCAATCTAACGGCACACTGTTACTACAAACAACAAAACTGAAGGCCAATGTGACACACAACTATTATGTTTCTGATTTTCAAGTGATGATCTAATGGTTGCCTTGTAGATGAGGATATTTGCTTTTGGAACATTTAATGAAATGTAAATCCAATTTATTTATGCGATGGCCGGTAAGGAGTACTTGCGTATTTCCAGCAGTTTGGTTTTGTTAATAAAAAAGGCTAGAATAATGTCGATGGTTTGAGTGAATATTCACTAAGGATTCATGCACATGATTCTTCACAAATCATTAATGTACAACTCTTCAACCAAGGCACCAAATACTGATGATATTATGGTTTATTACACGTTTGAAAGCAAACATTTTCAGTGACTCTTATTTGTCGGTTCGTATTGCAAACTTATTTTGCAACATAACAAGCAATTTATGGTGCATATAATAAAATGCAAAATATTAAAATAAACGTTCCGAACGTATGAATGAAAAAAAAACACGAATACACAGAAACATTACTACTTGAGTTCAAATGAGAGTCTTAATTGCTATTTTGTTTGTTATTTTGGATAATTATGTCAGTACTGTGTTTCTCAATGAATATTTCCTTTGATGAGTAGCTGATTAAAACACCTTTTAACACCTTAAACAAGATCGTAAAGATTGCGAATCGCTGGGAACTATTGTTGCTCGTTTCTCGTTAAAGTGCACCCGTTATTTCATTTCTATTATCCATTCTACGACTCCTATACTCGTCTCCTAAGACCATGACTATCAGCCTGTTAATTGACTCTCAATTATAAAGGTCCTGGTTATCTCGTTACGCGAGGGTTTCACTTTCATTCCATTTATTTCCTTATTCGGTGGTCATTTGAATTTCAGATTCTTAGGCTTGCTTGGACGGATTACGAGCTATTTTTTGGACCCTCTTTACCTGAAAACTTTGAATTACTCACTGGTCAGATCAATTCTGGGGTAGTAATGGATCATACGATTCATTTAATCAATCGACTTGGAGTCGAGTGTGAGCTAATCGAAATCGATTCCGACCAGCGGGTGCAGCGAGTTAGTGAAATCGGAGTCGGGGTCGGGTCCGACCTGTGGGTTACGTAGGTCCAGTAGTTGAAGCGATGGTACTTCAAATCGATATAATACGAACGACTCCAGGTCGGTTACGGAAGGCTCCGACCTGGCAGGTTCGGGTCGACCCGCACTTCACTATCCTGGAGCACTGTTTAGTAGTTTGGTCGCCAACCGCCATAAGTCATATTGTACGAATTGCGCGAGTGCAGTGCTGAACTATCCCCTTGGGGGGTAAATGTATCAGTTGCCTGATTATGGGTAAATGTATCAGTTGCATGGTTTTAACGCATTGAAACTCCTTCGTTACCAGAACAAATCCTCCTTCATTGCATCTCTTCTTTTCGATCATACCCTTGCTCTTGCTTTACTCTCGCTCATTCCTCTGCACATCCCTTCCCGTGTTTTTTTTTGCAATCGTTCTCCTCATGTGTGTGTGTGCAGTTCTTTGTTTAAAGTCTGTATCCCATATAATTAACTTTCATATTATTTTATCTTCCTTCCATAACCGACCTGAATATCCTCTATCACAATCTTTTGTACATTAATTTAATATTTCGCTTCATTTTTTAGGTTGCGTTGATGTTAGTTATTAACATATTTGTTTTGTTAAGCTGCTAGACAGTAAATATGAAGTAAATATATAATAAATTTAATAAAACAATATTTTAAACTTTTAATCACGATCGAGAGAAAATATATATCTCGTTATCAAAATCTCGTTGTTTTGTCAATACGGAAAAGATTAATTAAGAAGATATATAAAAACTTAAGATTTTATTTTATGTTCGGTGAAACAACAGTGACAATATTAATTAAAATTATTGTCGTATTTAACAAAATGACCTAAAGCCTTGAGGGCTTTACAAACATATGAGTAGTATTTTTTTTATTTTCAGGTGTACTATAATTTAAACTATAGTTGCATTTGAACATATGGTGAAGTCCGGTCCTCCACAACAAATAAGTTTAAAAAATACTTTAGTTTTCGCGAATTTAATTTGATTTGATTCTCATACAAGTATGGAACAAAACATTAAAATTTATTATCTATGTGTTTTTGTTATATGTTGTTTATTTTTATTTTGTCTTGTATGAAACAGGTTTCGTCTTTATCTGTTGCTTATTTCTGTTAAAACTTATTTTTGTTATAATTTCTTTGAATGAATGTTTAATACAAAATATTGTTAGTGTATTAAAAATAACAAAAAACCATAAAATTCATAAGCTCATTAATTTAACGGCAAAAGAAAATTTTCCTTGTATAACAATATCTTATACTTTTAACCCCGTCAACAATCAGCATGTTATCAATTTTAATAAACTTACCCGAACACTTCCTTGTTGGGATCGGAAAATCTATTAACAACATTATGCAAAAGCAATTCTTCCCTAAAGCATTCGCAAGTTCGCAATCGATTGAACGCTGTAGAAACAAAAAATAATAATAAAGTAAAACCAACAACCCCATATTTTCCCGGCAGTGGAACTGTGTTTTGTTTCTTTTTCCGCTCCCAAACCAGCAACCCAACCACCTTCCGGAAATCCTTCCGGTGGTGGAGAAAACAGTCCAGCGCTGGTGAGATAAAGAGAAAAGCGCCAACGTCCTATTTTGGTGGTTTGTGCGAGAGCAGTACGGTTTCTCCGTGCGACCCAGGCAAAAGCAAAATCATTCATCCGTTCGATTCCCCGTTCGGTTTTCCGGAAGCTCATGTTCAATTATGAAAACACACTCGTGCTGACCGGGTCGGTCTACCAGGAAGGGGTGGCTGGAAGTGGGTGGGATACAAAGGAAAGGAAGATAAAAAAATAATGCCCAACAGTGAAGTAGCCAGGACCAACAAGCGTGCCAACATTTTCGCTGGTTGTTAGCGATGGGCTGGATAATGGGAGTAAGTGTTTGGGAAGAAGCACATCACAGCAGCAGTAACAACGAATACAGAGAAGAAACAAGAGCAAAAAAATGTTCACGGACAGCTGCATAAAAGGAGCCGATCAACGGGTTCCCCACGGATGGATGGACCGGACGTTCCGCCAGGACGGAACGTACACCGGCCTCCGGTTCCAGGTCAGTGGTTGAGCGACTTTTTTTCCCCCTGTACGCCCTTTGTACACCCCTAACACCAGACCCGGTGTACCCTTTTATCGCTGGCCAGCGTCATTGCACCTTTGCGTACAGATTCGCACGCACACACTGGTTCGGTTCGCTCGAACACCCATACACACACAGAGTGAGAGAGCTGAATTTACGCCCACGACTCTTGTTCACTTTTGAATCCCTTCGCCCTAGGTAGCGTCAAGTGTCCTTTGAAGTCGGTGGCCCGTTTAGCCCAACCACTCCCGGCCAGGTTGTCCGCCGGTACGTCGTTTTATCACCGTACGCTCATTGTTGGATGGGAAAAATTCAGCTCCAGCTTTTAACGTCATCCCTTTCGACGGATCGTACAGTGAGACATACGTTACTTTGCTGGCGTCAGCATGTGCTGTCCCGTAACACCGCGGCACGGAAGCCGGCAAGCCGAACGTTCCCAACAACGATTCTTTGTAATGGCCCATTATAGGGCTGTTGCGTGGGCCGTTTGTGCGTGATCAGCTCGCTTTTTGTACCCGATGGGCTTCGGCAACTTGACAGTGGTCCGAAAAATCGACCACTCTGAGAAGGGGAATGGATACTGCAATGAAATGTCTGTGCAAGTAGCTCCAGTATCCTGCGTGCTCCGGTGGTAGGTTTAAGTAACGCGAATCGTTCCACCGTTCCAGACATGGTCGGCCCCGGGTTAATATTGTTTGGAATTGAGTTTCGTACGTTAACCTATTTGCATACCGGTGGTTATCTCCCCCATTTCAGTACGACCTGACAACCATCCGCATGGAGATGATACATCCTTTCAGCTTCAAACGACAAATCCCTCACCGGGAGCATGGGAGCATCACCTCATCATTCGTGCCTCTTCTTGACCTTCTCGAACTCACCCACGAGCTGTAAAGTAGAATGAGTCTAAATTAATCACGGAACGGTGGATCGTTCGGTATGCTATGTGCCACACACATCCATCGACAATTTCCCTCGTGAGCAGCGATGGCAGCGAGATGGAGCGTGGACACAAATCGTTAGCTTTGCATGGGTCGGCAAATTATCCCTTCCTTTGGATCTAGTTCAGTGGTCTAGTACCATCGGTCCCGGGCTGATACGATGTGTGAAACCCGGGCTACCACGGGTACGAAGGTAAACATCCTAAACACGGAAGAGATTTCACTCGGGGTTGTTTATTAATTGCCTGTACTATCACGCGTGTGTCTGGCACTGGGACGGATGCACTTCCATCTAAGTTGACGATCACCTCCCGTACATATACATGTGGTGCTAGGCATCTAGGGGAACACCAGGAAAGTGGACGGAAATTAGTTGTTGAAAAAAGGACCATGCTGTTTACAGGAATCACTTTATTTACGGTTAGTTTAAAGCTCTCAGATGGAAGCGCACAGAATATTAAGCGGGATTTTTAATGTGGCTTCTGGCTGAAAGACGGTTTTTTTGTTTATATTTTCTGCATTTCGTTTGTTTACCTCGAGGATTGAATCATCGGAACTAACACTTATCGTTCAAACTAATCAGTAGTACGGACACTCAATAAACCAGGGCGCACAAGTAAAGTAGATTAGGGAGTTAAGACATTAACAAAGAAGACACAGAAAAGAGAGAACGAAAGGAAGAAATTGAAAGGGATTAGATAAACTTTGTCAAACAGATTTATTCAACCGCCTAAAACAGACCAGCAGTAGATCGTTTCCATGCAACAAGAAGGAAGTAATAAGAAGGAAGGGACAGGATAGAAGAGCATTAAAACAAGTATTTAAAATAAATTATTAAATGAAAATTTGTAAATTTGTAAATTATGAAATGCTCTCGTTAAGCCTGCTTGGCGGACGGGTAATAACATTATTAAAATAATAATAATAATAATAGAGAAGTTGGGAAACGAATTGATTGGGTTGGAAAATACAGAAGGATGGAAAAAGTAATGATAACACGTTGGAACAACGAGCATAGCTTGCGTCTAATGTCGTCTGCTTTCCAGGGTCTAAAGTTCCAAGGACTGACAACGAGAGAGCTAAGGTAAGGGAGCAATTATGAATTGTCAAAAATATGAAGATGATCTCGAGACATTGCGATGGTACCTGCAGGACTTCGAATGATATTAGTGAATTTGACAAAAGGTGAACAAAAGCACAATTGAGCGCTTTGAAACAAGATGGATTAGCAAAGTTTAGAAGTGTAAACGTCTGATAAAACCAAGAGACTCATTTTCAAGTCACAGTCCAGACAATCAGGCAACCATCGATCACATAAGTGTATTGACATTTCCCAATGTCAAGACGTCAAGAAAGTTTAATATACACCAGGAAGAGCGGGAATTGCTGTAATGTTGGAGGGAAGAGCAGTCGCTAAGACTATGGATAGGAGCAAGGGTTAAAGATTATCAGTAAAAAACAGATCGAAGAATAAAAGGAAACAAAACATTACTTTGTGAGGCATTTGAATTGAGTGTTCACGCATGGAAAGGTGTTCAATTAAGACAAATCCTTGCAATATTAAACAAGTAGAACCCCAAACGGTTCGGTGGGCGAGGAGATCGCGGCGCCTGTCTTCGAACGGAGCAGGACCGAAGTTCGAATCCAATTCGAGCCGTTCCCCCGTTCGCAGGTCTGACTATCCTGTTGCGGGTACATTCAAGTCACGGAAGCCAGAAATGGTAGGCCAAGACCTCTGAAGGTTGTAGAGCCTTCGAAGGGAAAAAACCCAAATAGGGCTTGCACACTGCAAACAAAGAACTCGATCGTACAACGATAATCATCCCTTCTTCAAGATTTCTTTCCAGCCATTTTCATTCGATACTGTTCCAGCACGATAGAAAAGTTTAGATTTAAAGCATGGGTTTCATGTATTTATGTCAATAAAAGTTTTCTTTTCCTAATTAAACATTTAATATAGGGCACATTTCACACTTATTCGCAGACATTTCCTTCTCCAAACTGTAAAAAGGCACGTTTGTTGGAGTGTACTCGTCCAACTAACTGCAAATCATTCATTTTCTTAGAGTTCTGAGTACGGTTTGATATTAGTGATATCCTTGCTTGATATCGACGTTCATCAGAAGTTTTTTCTCCTTCTTCCGTCATGTCTCCTGACCAAGTTACATCGTACCGACAAACTTCACGCACACTAATTTAAATAACAATGCATTCATACATTTATTCATTGAAATATTCATCAGGTATACCAGGGTATCTTCCTATGCTTCAATCTGCATCCGCAAAGATGATCTTAAAGCCTCATTTTTCATACAAAGCCAAAGAAAATGATCCAGTAACACATTCACACACCTTCGTTTTGATAATGGTGATATGTGCAAAATGCGAAATGCCAAAGAATCAGGTGCGTGCCATGCAAAGCTATCACGCAAGTCTTAGTTTCAACTTGTGACTAAACAACCTAAGTGCAGTTTTCAATCTAAATGCAACTTTTTTAATTCTTAAATGCTTTCAGTTTTCAATATATTGCCTGAAATCAAATTTTAGTAATTTTGTGTGCTTGAAAGCTAGGAAGACCCATAGTAGGAGCGATAATATAGTACTTATAACACGTGTGCTCATATCTCCATTAATTTTGAGCGCGTATTCTATAGAAATACGGATATCGAAAAACTTAAACCTAAAGTTTATTAAAGAAGCAAGGAGAAATGGCAAAAATTATTTAAAATTGTAAGCTTACCAATTTTCAAATTCAACCGACAGACATTTATGCTTACACAGATGAGGGTTTATTTATGTAAACTATTATCTTTAGCTACCTTGTTACCCTGGGATAAAAAAGAATATTGATTGAAATTTCATCTAACCTAGTTGCATTTAGTGTTCAAACTATAGCATAATAAAAGCTGGTAAAAGCTAAAAAGAAAAAAAAATCACTACACGACCGGTAGCGTAATGCTTCCTCACCAAGGTACTCCAATATTCCCATTTTACCAAGGGCTATTTTATGAGCAAACACGAAACAAAAATCACTCTCTTTTACACACACACACACACACACACACACACACACACACACACACACATACAGCGCATTAAATCTCCATCGACGGTGAGATGGATGTTCGTGTAAATATAAGCCACGCCAGGTCGGCGTATCTCATGCAAGCGTCCCCTCGGCAAGGGTCTATCAATAACCAGCCCCGGAATCGATGCACTCAGCCCTGCATGGCCCGACCCGACCCCGGGCCCGATTCGTCTGAATACTATGATTGATTGTTTCGATGATTGATATCTCTGCCTGGAAGGGCAGAAACAGCTCCACAGGCCTGTAACGGTAGCGTAACCCTGGGGCTCCATCAGAAGGATCGATTTCGGCCTGTATTGCAGCTGAACTCTGTGTGTTTATGTGGTGTTGCTGTTCTTCTAGCCAAAGGTCTGCATCTTTTCGTCCGTAAATGAAACCGTGCCGCCCCGAGTCAAACAACGTGTAAAAAAAGGGGCGGTTTAAGTCATCTTACCATCTGCGATGTTGCTGGATGATATAGGATGTATGTTTTTCTATGGTAGTAAACTGTCACCCGTGGTAAACTAGCGCCTGACAAGCATTTGAGGAGGGATTTGGGAGTCGTGGG
>AXCM01003354.1:0-25982 GCA_000473375.1 Anopheles culicifacies
TCCAATGGTTCATTCTTCTTAGATTGATTTTATGCGACGTTTCGGCTATCTGGAGAAGGGACCATCGCAGGCAGAAGCTCTGTATAGTGGTGAAGCGATTGTGGACGCAATCAAGCACGTGCAGAAGTTTGGCGCTTTACCCCAGACGGGCGTTCTAGATCGGCGAACGGTCGAGGTGAGAATGTGAATGATCTTATGGTCCTGGATGTACATACATTTGAGCGTTTAACAGCTTAAATGTTTAATTCAAAAAATCTCTTTAAAGAAGGAAACAGGTGCGAATTATTAACCAAAATGTTTAATGGTGTGTTATTGTTTAAATCAAAATAATTCTAAAAACTAGGAACATTTTCTTAATTACTCTGGAGTAATCAAGGAGAACTTAAGATGGAAAAGGTGATAATAATATCATTTTAAATTAAAATAAGTGGACCCCTTTTGAAAATACAATCAAATTTATATTTTTCATTATAAATAACGTTTGAGTTCAAGAACGACACTTTCAGAAAGATCGTCGCAAACTGATACAGATACTGGAGTAAACCAAAGAATAAGTTATTATTTAAGTAATTCTACTCAATTTCACAAAAATACTGTTACTCCTCGCCGCGTTACCTTGCTGCAGATTGTATGAACTTTGGTCAGAGTTTGCAAGTTGGTTGGCATTTTATTCAGTTACTTCTGGACTTCTTTTTATCAATTCATCGGTGGTTTCGGTGAGAACTTTTGGTATGCAAAACCTTTCCATTTCTTTCAACGTTGTAAGATGAAGCTAGATTTTACCAAATTGGCAAGTTCTCATCTCTATTATCTATTTATTTAGACAATTTGAGCGGTGAAAACGAAATGACGTGATTTTCCCTCTTCACTGATTGAGAGCCACAACAATACGTTCTTTGGGAGATTTGTGTGCGCTATGTATTCTACATTGCAGCTATTGATGCTAGTGTGGCCCGATCGTATTCGTCCAACAAGAAACGTGTCACAAGGGTTGGCTTTTTCAGATCCGAATAGAACAGACGTTACAAACCAACTGTAATACGTAGTTCCTTCGGAATTCTGCTATAGCTACCGAAAATTAACTGTAACAACTTTGACAGAATGTGATCTTGAAATATACATTGAACTAACCAACAACTGGCCAGAGAATAAGATAAAAAAAATAGTTTTGTCACTTTTTTCATGAAAACGATAGACAGAACCTCTGGGTTATTCTATTAAGCATTAATTTAAATGTTGTAATGTGACACTCAGATTATTTGCTGTTCTTCACGCGGGTTATTATTTCCCTCTTCGGCGAGGCCCCTCTTTACCGGCGAGGCCCCTCTTTACCGGCGAGGCCCCGAGCAGCCGCTCCCTCCGCACCTAGTGTGTTAACCGCCACTGAGTGTTAACCATAATTTATTTCTAACTTTGGTAATGCTCATGAAATATAACGCAATGTGTGCTTTCAATGATATGTTTCCCAATATGTTAAAGTTCATTTAATTTATATTTGTAAAATAATAATACGAAACATCTCAAGAAATGAAAAAATTCTTCAAAAAGAATTCAAAGTCTCTTGGTTTTGGCTGTCAGTATGGTAGAGTCAGATCAGATACTATCCGAATGCGGAGATTTCCTAGGACGAATGATTTGCAAGGCACCACTTTAGTTCTTGTTGAGTTCTATTACCTTTGTCGAACGTGTCATTTCCTGTCGGACGCAACGGATCAGCCAAGGTTTTATCATTGAATCGTGGATATACAAACTGTATGATATTACCGTTATGCTTGTTAGGAAATACAAAACCTAACTTATCAGTGTATTAAATTTTTACCTTATCTAACTTAGAGCTTATATATTCATCAGTCAATGTATAGTGTTAATATTAGAGTTAATAGTTATGTGTTAATATTATTTAGTATTAACTCACCAGCAAATTCTTGCGATTGAATAAGCATAGACGTACAGAAAAATGTTCTCTAGTATCTTAATTTCAATGAATTTTGTCATGAAATTATCGAAAACTATATTCACTAGACGGCTAAGAAGCAAAAAAGCAAATATCCTTCAATAACATTTACTTCCATGCACTTTCTCTCTTTTCCACTGTAACACTCACCGGGCGTACTTCCTAACCTTCTGTATCGGCACACCTGTACGGTCGTAGCTAATGTCAGCGCCCCGGTGCGGCGTGGTCGATGTGATGCAGCATGATCAATCATTGCGCCACCGGCGGTATGTGATCGGATCGGAGAGTTGGCGTAAGCGGCGCATAACATACTTGTAAGTAGCCCAAAACATGGGACGCCAACAGCTGCATCCCCTCCCATTTGTGCATTCGTTGATTTTTGGTCATTCAACAAGATCCCAACTAAAGGAAACAACAACAAAAAAAAAGCCCCCCCACAAGACCCCTAAAGGATGAAAGACGGAGCACAAAACAAAACCAACGATGCCCTACCTTAACCCCGATTTTTTTTTTTGGTATTCTCCCTGTCCTGCCTAAACATACAATCCCTGCCCCGTTTTGGGGCTGGGTGGCTTTTTATGGTGCGAGGTCGATTTTTGTGATTTCTTCCTCGTTGCCATTTCCCGATTGCTTTCGAACGATCCAACCGATAATCTATGATCGATGATCGGTCAAACGAGCGAGGTCGATCAATGTTTTAACCCTTCACTGCGTAACGCACTGGTAGCTGTGAATAAAAAATGTTAAATGAGGAAAAAGAATATTAAATAAAAATGTGTTATAAATTTACACCAACACACTAACAAAACGTCATACTTAATAAAATAAAATAAACTTCCTTAAACTCCAACACCGATCGATCTTATGCAAGTGGCACGTACGGAAGGTGAACGTTTTTGACTGAATCGAACAAACAAAACAAAAAAAAACGACAAACACACATTTATGGGCATACTACCCATTCACATGCGAGCGTACGCTGTACCGACAGATACTTCTGATCCACCATTAGCTTTCGCTTCGATAGCCATTTTCGTTTAATTGGTACGGCCATTCATTATCCCAGCGAAACACCTCCAGTCTATATAAGCCCGGCATGCGAACAAACGAGCCAACAGCAACAGTAACAGACGAGCGCAAAAAAAAAACCGAAGGGAAAACTTTCACTTTAATTGAAAATGATCATGCGTGCGCCATCGTTCGCAGAAGGGAGTGTAAACCTGGAACGCGACGGGGTGGATTTTTGATTCGGGGCGGTCACATCACCCATACGTACGGACAGGTGCCATTTTAGACATTAGCATTTTCATCGATTTATCAAACCATGTTGGCATGCAGGTGCATGCGAGAGCGGGATGATCGGTTCGAAGTTGTTCACATTCCACGCAGTATTAGCTGTTAGGGAACGGATTGCATTATTATCCCGATCGTGACGCTGATTACGACCATTAAACGACAGGAGACGGCAGCAAACAATCCCCGGTGCGCACCGGCGTTGGATGCCCGGTTCGCCAAATTCTTACTTTCATCCACATCTTAGCGTTCGCTAATGATCTCTGTAGATCGAGTGTGTGTCTGTGGTGTGCGAGCGCTGTAGGAGGTCCGTTTTTTCTCAAATCTTGTTCCTTTCCTCTTTCTTTTTTCTACTCCGTTAACTATTCCTACATTCGTGACGACACACCACCAGCATTGCGAACTGGTCCAGCAAGGTTGGTGAGGACGCGGTGGCCAAGTTTATGGCCAAAGCGTTCGGCGAATGGAGCAAGTACAGCAAGCTACGCTTTGTGCGCGTGTACGACCCTTCGGCGGATATTATTGTCGGGTTCGGTAGTGGCCACCATGGGGACAAGTAAGTAGACAACCGTTGGCGAAGCGAAGTATGAATTTGATCGATTAATGTACACACCCGTCCTGTCACAGTTATCCGTTCGATGGTCCGGGGAATGTGTTGGCCCATGCGTTCTATCCGTACGAAATGAATGCCTACGGTGGTGATGTCCACTTCGATGAGGACGAAAATTGGAAGGAAAACTCGACACACTTGAGCGAAGGTGTGGACTTTTACTCTGTCGCCATACACGAGCTGGGCCATTCGCTGGGACTTGCCCATTCGCCCGTCTACTCGTCGCTGATGTTCCCGTACTACAAGGGAATCGCTCAAGGGACGCTCGATTACGACGATATCTTGGCGATGTACCAGTTGT
Organism: Anopheles culicifacies; assembly: GCA_000473375.1. Classification (NCBI taxonomy): domain Eukaryota; kingdom Metazoa; phylum Arthropoda; class Insecta; order Diptera; family Culicidae; genus Anopheles; species Anopheles culicifacies. The sequence continues at coordinate 4,159 of AXCM01003354.1, forward strand.
ACAGTGAGTTGATCACAATTCCTTAAAAGCGTTTCACAAACTATCATCCAACTATGTTTTTGTTTCTGCTCTAACAAGTACAAAACCCCCACATCACTGATGACCCGGATTGGATGTACACTACCGAATCGGTAACATCCGTGTACGAGATCTTCACCGTTACGCCTGCACCGAGACTGCCGGATTGGGACAGTGATCCATATCCCGAGCAAGAACCGGTCATTACCAGTACCACCACATCTTCAACGACGGAAGTGTACGACATCCCAATCACCTTCGTCGGTGACTACGAAACCGTGGACGACCATATCAGCCGTCATCATTACCAGTCACCGACGGCCGTCATCACGACGCACATGCCTACGGAGTACGTACCCGTGCCGGACATATGCAGCGGTAGTTTCGATGCGATCGGATTGCTGCGGGGTGAAATATTCATCTTCAAGGGCCCGTACCTGTGGCGGTTGACGGAGAAATATCGCATCAAGGACGGGTATCCCGTGCGCATATGGCAGGTGTTCCGGGGATTCCCCAAAACCGTCAGCCACATCGATGCCGTGTACGAGCGGTTAGATGATAACGCGATCGTACTGTTTTCCGGCCGCTTCTACTGGGTGTTCGATGCGCTCAACTTTCTGCATCCGGAAGTGCGTCCACTGACGGACTTTGGCCTACCGGAAGAGCTCAAGCGCATCGATGCGGCGATGGTTTGGCGTGAGTAGCGTGCTACCCATTCTCCAAATCGGATATTCCTTTCCATTCATTACGTTTCTTCGTTGCTTCCTGCTTTCCGATCGATCTGTTAGCGAAAAACAACAAAACATACCTGTTTGCGGGTGATCGTTTCTGGCGCTTTAACGATACTGCCGGCGAGATGGATGAAGGCTATCCGTCATCGATGGACCGTTGGTTTGGCATACCGAAAAATATTGACGCTGCCACGGCCGTCGCAAGCGGTAAGTGGGGACTACGATAACTAGCACCACTCGCCAGCTGTAACCTTTCTAATCGTGGTACTTGCTTCCTGGTACTGGCGGTAACCTTGACATTCGTCGTATTATCGCTGGTGACCTCCGGGGACATTCCATTTGGTTTGCAGGCAAGACGTACTTCTTCAAAGGAAATTACTACTGGCTGTACAATAACGAGCGGGTACGTCCGGAACGTGGATACCCTCGGCGGACGGGAAATATATGGCTTGGATGCCGATAAGATGCAACCGATGCGCTACTGTTGCCAATGCATTCATAGAAAACATAACAAATATATCAATAAACAGAGGGCTGAATTTGTTTAAAAACAAGTTTTTTCAATAATTACTTTTACTTAGAAAAGTAGTTCACAATAAATAAAATCCTTAAAATATGAAAAAGCTTTAAATAACTTTTGGGTTCAATCGAAGTGGTAATTGAGATCTTTAACTTGAATAGCATTTTAGTGAGTACATTATGTGTCTATTTATTTAATAAATATCAATCTCTTTTTCGTATTATTTCAACAATTATATTATAATAAAAACATGAAAATATGTATATTTTCTAAAACTGAAGACAAATCCAAGCATTTGGTTGGTTTGGTAACTAATAAACTACTTAATAAAATAGAAAATCTCGCTTATTTCGAATGCTTTACTTGTTTGGAAGCTGCTCCGGGGCTAACGAGCCATAGTGCGACATTCAAATGTTAAGCGTGTTAAGCGTTTTAAGCGTTTTCCTATCACATTGGGCTAATTCTTTGTTATTCGCCTCACTAATCACAAAAACATGAACCAATATACAATATTATGACGAAGAAACTAAAACAAATTCGTGTTTTAGTTTATTTAATCTCAATTTTACTGATTTTTGTACAAAACAACACCAACAACAGACGAACGTTCCGCCATAGTCCTTTTCACTGAACTGACGGAAGATTTTGACATATCGCTGGAGCGTTTGTTATTGTTTTGAGGAGTTGGCAACTGCAACGAAACCGGTGTCGATTAGCAAATGTTCATTTCCAACCCATCCGGTTGCTGTTCGTTGTTGTTAAGTTTTGAGAAATTCTAACATCATCTTGCTGTTTTAAAATGTTTTGGCACATATTTTTGCTCGTTTCCGGTGTAAAGCTGCTGTTCATTCCTGCCTAGTAAGTGTAAACATTGGTGCATTATTGGAGCGATAAGTAGTAACAGTGAGCTTTGTTGTCCCCAGCCGTTCCACAGACTTCGAGGTACATCGGAACTGGCTAGCCATAACGCACAGTTTACCCCTCTCCCGGTGGTATTACGAGAAAACGAGTGAATGGACCCTGGACTATCCGCCATTTTTCGCCTACTTCGAATGGTTCCTCTCCCAGGTCGCCAAATCGTTCGATCCACGCATGTTGGATGTGAAGAATCTCAACTATGCCTCCGAACAAACCATTGTCTTCCAACGCTTCTCGGTCATCGTGACCGACGTCATCTACGCTCTGGGCGTACGTCGCTGTCTGCGAGCACTGACTGCAGGAAATGCGAACCCGTCCCGTGCCATCCTTATCGGTGGTGCGCTTCTGCTCGGCAATGCCGGTTTGCTTATGGTGGATCACATCCACTTCCAGTACAATGGGTTCTTGTTTGGTGTCCTGCTGCTCAGCATCGGTGCACTCATGGAAAACCGACCATTACAGGCAGCACTATTGTTTGCGGTGCTGCTAAACTTAAAACATATCTTCATCTACGTGGCCCCCGTTTATATGGTTTATTTGCTGCGATTTTATTGCTTGCGCGATTTCACCATCGGCCAAGCGCTGGTAAAGTTAATCAAGCTCGGTACCATCGTGCTGGGCGTCTGTTTACTATCGTTCGGTCCGTTCTACGAACACATTCCACAGGTAAGCTCGATTACTGTCATTAATTGCCACACGGTACTAATATGAATTTATTACCTTTTTTACCGTTTTTTGCACGTTTTGGGGGACACTTCTACACACCGCCGTCATCGCCGTCGTTGTGCAGGTGCTTTCCCGACTGTTTCCCTTCAAGCGCGGATTGACGCATGCTTATTGGGCACCGAATATTTGGGCCCTGTACAATACGGCCGATAAAGCGCTAGCAGTGGCGCTCGGTAGAGTGGCCAAAGCTTCGAGCACTGGTGGATTGGTGCAAACATTCGAACACACCGTGCTGCCATCGATATCTCCCGCCGTAACTTTTGCACTGACAGGTTTGTTTATGGTTCCGATTCTTCTTAAACTATGGACACTGAAAACGTCCCAGCTGTCGAGTGTCTCTCTTGGCCGTTGCTTCGTTCGGGCAATCGTGTTGTGTGGTTGCACTTCTTTCCTGTTCGGCTGGCATGTGCACGAGAAGGCCATTCTAATGGTTTTGATACCGCTGACATTACTTGCAGTTGGTAACGCCAACGATGCCCGTTGGACCATATTTCTCGGTGTTTTGGCACATTACTCACTATTTCCGCTGTTGTTCAAACCGGAGCTGACACTCGTAAAAATAAGTTTGCATGTGGTTTACACCGCGCTAAGTGTACTGCTGCTAAAGCTTCTTCATCGTGGAACGTTCTTTCGAACGATGGAGTTCCTTTATTTGGCAGGATTTCCTATCCTTTGTACGTACGAACATGTTGTTCATGGGGCGATAGGGCTACGGGAACGGTTACCCTTTTTGCCGCTACTGTTAACAAGTGTGTACTGTGCCGTTGGAGTGTTATACTTTTGGGTGTCTTACCAAGTATCCTTCCTGCGCACAAATGGTGGCGAAATGGTTACAGAAAAGAAAAAGACTAAGTAATAATGAATACTGCATTAGACGCTTACGCGTGAGTCACGTGTACAATAAAAGAACCCAATGACTGATACATTAATACAAACCCTTTAAAATCAATTCCTTCACCCGATGACTAACACTTCCATATTGTTTCTCAAATATTTTAGCGATTGCTTCCATGTTCTTCTATTAAGGTAGTGCGGATTCCTTTATTTCACATTATACAATACAAAAAAAATGCTGCAATACACAACCACTGCTGCGTACGATGATCAAGAATACCGAGAAATCTTCCAGTTCTACCTCCACCTGCATCCCATCCTCTCTATCCTATCCTTCCGGTTACATTCCATCACCTGGCCATGTCACATAGTCCACCTTCTTCTCTCCAAGCTGCAACTTGTGTTAAACCTGTTAACTGACCACACCCTTGAGTAAGGACATTCAATCCAATCGCAAGCATTACTTTCTTCGCCGATACTGATTCAAACGCTTGTTAGACGGGCAATACTCGGCGTACTCCTCCCAGGTGCAACCAGTGCGCGTGCAACACTCCGCCGTAATGGAACCCCCCGATCGTCGCTTCCCATTACGCCGAGTGCGCAAAAATGCATAAGCGACCTCACGATCGATTGCCCACGGAAAGGGGACCGTCTGTTGGGTTTCGTCCTCTACAAACATTCGTCCCGCCGTATTGCGCTTCTCCGTCCCACCGGGCATGATGCCGTTGTCCGCATTCCCACTACGACGCGAAATCCGATAGATATCCTTTTCGCAGGCCCAATAAAGATGGCGTATCAATTTCTCCCGGCAGCGTGAATGGCTTTCCTGGTGCCACACCTTTTCCCAGTCGGCCCGGGTCCGCTCGCTGAACGTAACCTCCAGCGCATCGTCCAATCCGCCCGTGGCACTGACTATTTCGGCAAACTCCAGCAGCACACACAGCGCCAACGGTAACCACATCTTGGACCGTGTTCCGGCCAGCTTGCTCTCCCTTTCTCTCTCACCGTCTACGCACTGTTACCGAAGGACGAGTTGCAAAGTCCTACTAGCCAACATGCACTAACGCGATCATCTCGGTTAAACGGTTCCAGTCCCAAAAGTGTAATCCGAACGAATGTTCACATGCACTGATTAGCCAGTTTCACTTTCGGCACGAGCTGTGGTTCACCAACGAATGAGGATGCTCTCTGGCTAGCCGAACACTTTTTATACTGCGCCCTCCTCTCTCCTCCAGATTCGGGCAGCTTATCCTGCCTTGATCCGGTCCGATGTATCATATCCCAACACTTCCGAGAAAACCACCCCGATGACGACAAACACCATTCTCGCCGTCCAATATGACCGTTGACCATTGTATATTGACTAATGTAATGATCATTCGGAACGCCAGACCATTCCGAAACCGAGCGTACGTATAGAAGCGTCGTTGGTGAAGTGCCCGTTAAGCTGAGGGGAAGGGTGTTCTGCTTTGCCACTCCGTTTTATTCAATGGTGGTAAACAATCACACAACACCCACAACACCGGTCGGCGACAAATAGCGTGACCTATGGTTGGGCCAAACAACAACTAAAGGACGACGGGCAAGACGACTACGGCTAATCGAAACGGTACACATAAATTGGACATTGGAATTGAAGGTGCGAGCAGAGGTGGTTGCACATAAAAAACACACACATACAGTGGCCACCAGAAAAGGACCTCTGCATCAAGATTGTACACAAACAACAAATGTTCCAAGAATTATGCAATATTGTGTACATAACAGTTTTGTACAAACAAGGTCGTTTTGGATTTGAACATGATTTATATAGTTTAAATAATTTCTCATAAAGTTATATTCAAACAGTAGCAAACTTTGACTAACAAAACGTAGCGCTTACAGTATTTATAGCTTAATCTTACCACACGTGTGATGCTGAACATTCGCACGCATTGAGACTGCCATCAAACGGTCCCACCCAACCCAACCCTTGGGCCCATTTCATTAATTCAACAAACCACCTGCCGTTGAGATTTGCTCCTCTACCTTCCCGTAATAAGTGGCCATAGGAGAATCGCTAACAAATTCCCTTAACTTTGGTACCTGCTTCATGCGCCAGCTGATAGTTGACGTCATCAGGGAGTCCGCGTGTGCAAGGAAGTTTTCCGTCAGGACGGAAGCATTTTTGACTATCAGCTTCCGAACTTTGGCCGCCTGATGCCGGTCAGTGACCTCGTGCACGATTACGGTTAGCAAGCGCTGGAATCGTTGTCCTTCCGTACCGAGTTCGTCCTTGCTTACGGTGGAAAGGAAATGGACGGTCGTGTGCAGAAAGTGTCCCGGATTAGATCTAATCAAACTCTCCAACACAGTCAACAGCTTGGCTAGGGAGAGAAGTTTTGTTTGCTTGATATGTTCGAGGGCTAAAAGTAGTTGCTCGTGTCGCTCATTCGGTTGGCATTTCAATAGGGCGAATAAACGATCCCGTACGAGATCATCCTGGGAAATTAATCCTTCCACTATCCTATCCACCGTTAGCGATGGACACATCAATGGCTGAATGTCCACAGTTGATCCCGCTTTATTCTGCACGGTACCTCCTGTAGTAGTTACCAATCGATCCCACCAATCGAATGCTCGTTCCAGTGCCTGCGACTGGAACAGCGATTGGGTGAAGTTACTGGCAACTTGAAACATCTCGCCTACGAATCCGGTCACAAACCGATCAAACTCTTCCGACTGCAACACGCGCTGCAAGAATCCCACGTTCTCCTCCGCCATCGCAATTAACCACGGCACGGGATCTGGATGTGCCGCCAGTTCCTGCAGCATCTCGAGACATATCTCGTACCCGACCAGACCGATACGTGCCAACACGAACGCATCGTCCACCAGTTTTGCCTGCACAACGGATGGTAACGAGGATAGCATATCTACGATAGCGTTCCAGCCACGTTCGTCGTACTCAACGCGATAGAAACCTATCTGTCGAGGGTTCACAATCAACACATCCTGCCAGTCCATCTCCAGCCGGACTACCAACTCCCGGTCACTTTCCCTCATCCAAAACGCAGGTCGATACTCGAACTTTCCCGCACTACTGTTGGTGTAGTACGTGATCGGTATATGCCATCGCGAGTCAACGTCCCTTCTGGTGGTTTCTTGCTGATGGCGCTGTTGACGAAACCGTACAAAGGAAGCGTTAAGACGCTCGACCATCACTACCGGATATCCAGGTTTGTCTGCCCAGCTGTGAAATATTTCCGCCACCGTTAAACCCTCAACCGTCTCCGGAAAGCTGCCGTACAAATCGCTAGGAGTAACGATTCCATTTCGGTACTTCTCGAGGTATCTCCGTACGCCACTCTTGAATGCTGTCTCACCAATCGAGCAGTTGATCATTCTCAGTATGCATCCCGCCTTGCTGTACGTGATCGTATCGAACAGTGTCTCGATCTGTGCCGTATTCGCTGGCAATGGTTCCACCGTAAGTGCGTGTGCTTCGAACGCATCTGCCAACAGAGCTGGTCGCATGTGTCGCACAGCGAAAGATTCCTCCAACGGCAGCAACTCCGGATACACTTCACTTCCCAACAATATCTCAAAGTACGTCGCAAATCCTTCGCTTAGCCACAGATAAGACCACCACGCAGGTCCGACAAGATTCCCAAACAGCTGGTGAGCCGTTTCGTGACCGATAGTTATGACCGCCTGGGAAAGCTGTAACCGATGGGCTTTTGGGGACAGTACCAGAAACTGTTCATCGTAAGCTACCAGGCCCCAGTTTTCCATGGCATTTCCAAACCGTGGAATGGCGACATGATCCAGTTTCGCTAGGCCTAAGCTCTGTCCCGTGAACTCCTCCAAGCTGGTCAGCAGTGTCGTTGCAGCCTGCAAGCTAAACTGTAACTTTTTCTCATCTTTGGGTGGCGCTAGGATTCCAACCTGCACACCGGAAGGACTGCGAGCATGCACGGATGTGAAGTTTGCAATCAGAAACGTTACCAGGTACGTTTGCATTGGTGGAGTACGCTCGAACAGCACCGCTTTGTGATCATTCGGTAGCCAAGTGATCGTCTTAATCGGTGCATTGGAGGCAACCAGATGACTAGCGTTACTTACGATCGTCACCTGGAATGTGCTTTTAAACGCTGGCTCGTCGAAACATGGAAAGGCAAGACGTGCATAACTCGGCTGAAAGTGTGTCGTAGCTACAACCATCGGAACACGTTTCGGACCACGGTACTGTGTGCGATAGAAACCCATTCGATCCTCGCCGAGGGTATTGTTGAAGGCAATCGTCAGCAGGATCACTCGATCGTCTAATCTGCGCAGGACACGATCGGTACGGATGTGCAACAGTTCACTAGCCGGTTCCGTGTCCAGCAACTGGTGAGGTATTTCTACGCCATCCCGACATCTTCGTAGCGTTATCGTACCGAGCGTACTACCCACACTATGCAGAACAACTTGATCCGTATCACTGGCAATAGCAATCCGTATCGAAACATTACCCCGATAGGTGAAGTCGTTCAACCCCAAACCGGACGCTTCCAGGTGTAGATCGTAATGCAGCGGGATGGTGGCGTTTGGCAAACGGCCATCAGCCCGTGCACCTGGGACGACCACCAGACACACCGTACACAGCGCAAGCCACAGCATGACTATACCGAATCAACGCACTACTCTCCCACTATAAAGCATCTGCCCACTAAGTGGGCCGATCGTGAAAGCGTGTACCGCAAAGTGCATTGAGGTTGAAGTGGTTTATCTGGAGCACGTTTTTAATTGAAACTTTAGGCGCACGGATGCATTAGGACAGATGGGTTACTACAGAACAACAATAGGAAACACTAAAGACACCTCGCTGCTATCATCGGACGCTTATCGTCGTCGGTAGCCACCTTCCCGCACGTCAAACAAGCAGTGCGCACTTATCACTGTGAGGAAAAATCAAAATCACTTTCATCGTTAACGGTGCTTAAGGTTGGCACATCCGATCCCGGATCTGCTTCCTTCCTGGAGGGCTTTTGCTCAACCGCAGGCTGTTGCGGTGAAGCATCGGTAGCTTTCTTCTCTTGTTTATCTTTCACCAACGTGGCATCGATAGCGGCCGGTGTGTCAACTGTTTTCTGTTCTTCAACTACTAGTGGTTCATCACCGGTGGCGGCGGTACCAGATAGAGGTTCAGTTTGTTCGGGATTATGAACAGCTGGCTCATACTGTCCTTCTGTAGGATAGAACGCTACCTGATCGTTTGCTTCCACTGCAATCGGTTGCTGCTGTTGATCTTGATTGGGTTGATCCAGCTGCTGTTCGTACTGCCCTTCCTGCTGTTGATTCGGATCTCCCATGTAGTACTGTTGCTGATGCTGTGGATCTTGATTATAGTACTGTGCATCGTAAGCTTGCTGATCGCTGTAGTACTGTGCATTTTCATCATATTGGTACTGCTGGTTCGGATCTTGATATCCTTCCTGAGTGGCATAAGCAGTGGCCGTTGGATCGACAGCTTCTTGGTACTGATACTGAGCCGCTCCTTCTGCTCCTTCAATATATTGTCCTTCCTGATTGTTCTCGTACTGATATGCAGCTGATTGTTGTGCATCGTCCTGAGGATATTCCACCGGTTGTCCCATCGCATCATTATGATAACCTTGACTTACCGGGGGCTGTATTTGTTCTGCAGATTGAGAAGCACCACCACTGACATCCGTTTGGTAGTAAGGATCGTTTGGTTCTACAGCATAAGCCGGATATTCATTGTTCGAAGGATCACTCTGTGCATTAGAAATGTGTACATCTTCTTGTTCGATGGCTACTGGCACAGTTGTTACTGTTTCGTGTTGACCATCGAACTCGCCTTGCTCTTGTAGATCCGTTTCAGGTGACGGAGGTTTAGAAGAAGCTCCAGGTAATGCTTTCGAACGTAAGGCTTGCCGTGCAGTAGTCCAATGCTGGTTTCTATTTGCAGACTGCTGTATTGGTGGTTGAAGCGGTTCAGCATTAAATTCTGGGGCAGGTTCTTGTTCAAAATCTTCATTCGAAGCACTATACTGCTGATTGTCATATGATGGATCGTGGGCTTGCACTGGGTTGTATACATTTTCGTCTGTTCGTGGAGATTCTTCCAGATATTCCACATTATCGCCAGATGGTTCGTACATCACATCATTAGTAGCATTGAGTTCTGGTTGATGCATTGTACTCTGCAAATTCTGTGCAGCTTCTTCTTTTGCAAGTATGTTTTCTGCATCATCGTAAGGAATTTCCATTCCAGAAGTTCTTAAATCGTCCATTCCCTCCTGGACGTCTTGCTCATAATTCTGGTTTTCGTGTTCTATTTCAGAGCTCTTTTCAAGATTAACTTCACGGTCGACTTTCAAAGTTTCATGCAATGGAAGTTCATTGAAAGAATGATCTTCTGTTTCTGGCACGATCGTCTCAGAAGCTGCAAGATATTCAAGAGCTGCAATAAATCACCAAAATTACAAAGTGTAAGTGAGTAAATGTCACTATTTACTGTTTAAATGAGCATCATCTTACCATTTTCAACCACCTCGTCCAACTGTTGCGTTTCATCATCTGTCCCACCCTTGGCAGTATTGCTCAATGTGTCTTTCTTGCTCTCAGCATCAACCATAATGCTAAACTCATTCAACTTGTTGGACAACTCTCCAACTGGCTCATCTTCACTCATCGTTGCATCTTCAAGGTACGCTTCTCCGGCCTGTTTTACCTCAGCCACTTCCGCTACCGGTGAAGGAGCAACGATGCTAACCTTCGGTATTGGTTCCTTGAGTACTTCACTATCGATATAGCGGATAAAATCTTCGTTCGACATTTCAAACTTATTGGTCTTTGTACCACTACTCGCAGACATTAGGGGAGCACTAGTTCCATAGTGTGTCATCGTTGTATCGTTCTTCAATTCTGCATTAAACGCCCTTGAATAAGGACGTTCCGGGGAACCAGCAACATTGGAAGACGCCAATGAGAGTGGTTTCTGCTGGGATGCAATGTAGTTACTTAAAGCCGTCGGAGGAGGAATGGAACTAATGGCCGCCGTTTGCTGATGCGTCAGTTCGTTAAGGTATTGAACGAATCCGGATTTTTGAGGACTTTGGGGCAGTTTTGCATGCATTACTGGGGGTGCCGTAATCATTGGAACACTGTACGAAGGTAAAGCTTGCGTAGCGGTCGACCAAGTACGCATCAGATACATCTCGTACTGTGTCTGGTGTGGAAAGGTAAATCAGGGTGTTTAGTAAATAATCAACAACAAGAAATACCCTTAACAATCCAATACCTTTAACATCTTCAATCGATCCGTTTTGGCAGCCAACGAAGCGGCCTGTTGATCGATTTTGTTTAGCATTCGCAGAATACTTTCGTTACGCTCGGCTCGTTGTCTTTCAATCTCCTGCTGGCGTCGTTGTCGTTGCTTCATTGCCCGTACTGCAGCCTTCTCACAGTCGGCTCTTTCGCGCATTAGATCCTCAAACTGGCGCTCCAATTCTGCTCGCTGTCGTTCACTGACCAATAAGACACCCAGATCCGTTAATGTAGCGGTGCACAGAATTAAGGTAAAGCCGTTGCCTACTTACCACCGTCGTATGCGGTTTTCCATCTCCTCAAACTCTCGCCTATAGCTGGCACGTGTATTAGGGTCCGTATGGAACAATGCTCCATGGTCATCGGCGGCCGTGCTAGAATACATTGTGCAGTTTCCACCAAAAGCCCTTTGTGTCTCTACCGCTTTGTATCTCCGTGGACAGAAAAGTATGTAATGGCCAATCAATTTCAAATCATCCACCAGTAGTGTAGTACATCGAGTTTCTTTGTCGTTATCCTGTCCCAAAGGTACTCAAGTCGTGCGGAACGTGAGAAGTAACAGGACCAGCTGCTATAGCAAACAAAAACGAGTCACAATGTTAGAGAAAATCGATAACAGTTTCCAACCCCATCCCCAACGATAAACAAAGTTATAAACAGGACAACACATTCGGTACTGCAAACTTGGTCCGTTCGTCTGCTTCGCTTGCGTATGCAACGGACAGAACAACGGACCAAACGATTGAACCGGAACGATGGAAGGGTCGTTACGAAGTTCCGGCCAAAACATAAAATGCAAGAATTTATCCTTGAAAAATGATAATTCGAATGCACAGGACAAACGGGACAAAACACGCAACACGCTCGCTGAACGAGGACACGCACCCCCCAAACAATTCCAACTCGTAAGGCTGTGCAAGTTCACCGGACCACCGGATACCGGTAAGGAGTGAAGATGTTGTTACCTTTCGCGCCGGGTCAGTCACGCAAACCATGACCCTATTATGTGACCGATTGGGCGGGGGTACAGATACGGCAAGCGTGGAAGAAAATCTATTTTCAGTCTTGGGGATTTCATTCAATTGGAGATTTTTTTGCAAGTGACGCTTTTCGCAGACGGAGCTCACTTGGTCATAACACACTCAATTGGTTTGTTGGGACAGTCTCTAGATTACAGACACACGCAGATGTAGTCCTATATGTATGAAACGTGATCTGCATCAGCAAGTAACATTTGAAATAAAAACAAAGTTATTCTATTTTATATAAAGACTCGTTAAAGAAGATTATCTTCTGTATCAATAATTTCCTCTCTTCTTCTATTGCTATTTAATTCTTCTGGCACGCATCGCCCAAAAGTATGCATTTAAGGCTTTTATTTCGTCGCTAACTTGATGTAATGGAGCCTCTTCAAGGAATGTTGTAATATTTTGCATACCTCTAGGCGCATATATCGAATAAACCTCATCTAACAATGAACAGTAGAAAGTAAAAGTGGTGATCATGGCATTATTTTCACAATAATTGATATCACAGTTTTTAAATGAAATAACCCACCTATTAAGACTACAAAAACTTCCAATATCACGTAATCACTTCGCACAGATTGTCCTATTCAATAGAGTACTTCCAGCTATCCTGTTGACAATCCACCATTAACTGCACGTTGTGGCCTTAACCACTTCACTTCAATCACTAGAACGACACAAAGGATTATCTTCGCTGGTGCAGCTCTAAACCGTTCGGTTACGATCCTTCCAATGGCACACCATCAGAACCAGAACACCGTATGGCCTATATTGAATGTCTGGTGTATGTTGTACCTTTGCATTCACCCGGGAACGCGGTCACGCATCGGTAAATCGGTAACCCATGGTAACGAATGAAACAACTAGCAAGTTTGTTAGATATCGACAGCGTACCGTGTTTGTGTAGGACATGCACCAAGCCAATGAACTACGCTTATATTTATTTCGGATATTTTTTGTGCATTTTTTTTTTCATTTTCACTTCATATAACATAACAAACTTTAGTTTAGCAATCTTTTTTGTTTTGTTTTTATACTTAATTCCGTTTTTTTTCATGTTTAATTATCTATTACACTTTAATCCAAATTTATTTAATCATCCATCGCGCACAAGCTACTCATCAATTTCATTCATTCACGTTTTGGTATTAGTGTTACCTTTTATTTTAATTTTCTTTTCGTTCAATTTCGCTACTACTTCTACTATTCCAAATGTTGTGCCAACACATACATACACAACTCATCAGTCGTTTCCTTTTGCTTTTACATTAAAGCTAACTTATACAAACTGTCTCCCTCTCTACGTGTTTATCTCTTCTGCATATTGCGAGCAGCAATCGCAATGAGAAACGAATCCAATTTGTTTTCATAACGTGTTAGTTTTGTTATACATTTGTTTTTTATTTCATTAATTATTTTTGTTTGTTTCTACAACACACATAACAATGCCATGAAATGTTGTTATTTTTCTTCATGCTACACGATTTTATTTTTTTCAACTACTTCTGGTTGTCCCCTTCTAAACGTTCATCGTTTCTTAAACTTCAATACAGGCCTCTGTTGTAAACAAGCTCCTGAGTTACTTAATTACTATGCAGCAGCATTTCGATCGAATTGTACTGCGCAGCGCCAGAAACAGTTTGAAATACGGAAATGTCGCAAAGAAAATGGTACAAATTCTGTAACTGCAAGGAACCTAGTAAAAACAATCATGCACGATGGGAAGAAGCATATTGCTTCGCAGCACACACGTTATCTGCCATGTACCATATTTGTTGCTCTTTGCTAGCACATTTGTTTAAAGCTACTTTCTAAACTTGCGTTCTTTTGTATAAAAAATATTTCTTACGCACTTAACAACTTGGGAAACCTTACGTAACAGACAGTAATGCACAGTGAAGAATACATTCTATCGAAGGACAGTAGAGAGAAAACAATTTGGGATGAAAGGTCAGTTAATTTGAGATGAATATGTTAATACAGAGCATTCGCAGCAGCGGTACCTTCCATTTGGCAAGCTACACTATAACGGGAAACAACTACATAACTTTGGGAAGGGTTTAGCACAACTAGAACAGTAGCGGGTGAAGAATAATCACAGTTAGTTACAATTGATGAACTTTTTGTTTTGACCGAACCGGAACACAGTTACAAGGAGTGCACGCGTTGTGCGTGGTGTTTGATATGATGTGATTATGATTTGTGATGATTTGTTTGGTTTTCCGTTTTGTTTCGTTTTATGGAGATTATAACAATAGTACGTTTCATATGAAGGGTCTTCGATATAGAGACAGGTGATGGAAATGAATATGTTCGTTTTTCTGATGTTTTTTGTGTTTTTCTATCCAGTTACTAATTTGGTTTAATAATTATGTACATTTTTCCGTTCTACAATTCGTGCCAGTTTTTTTCTCACTGTCACGTACGCAAGACCCTGTGTTCGTAGAACCTTCAACCAAGCAACACTTTATCCATGTGTATGATAAAGTCCGGTGAAGTTAGGGCCTCAGAGTGATGACGACACCTCTCGGTACATCCCGTTCGTGAAGAAAATGGATGGAAGTAACACCGTTTTTAACGTATCAGCACAAACAATCACAACTTGCAGTGTGCAGGATGAGCTATTATTGTCATTTGTTTTGTCATTTCTGCTTTGAGCCTCACTGCATGTACTATGGGATGCTACTTGGGGAAGAGGAAGGGGTTAAGACACCGTGGAACAATCGAAGGCCACACAAACTATCGGAAGAGGGAAGCAAAGTGATAGCAGCATGAAGAATTAAAATCCATTGCATTTACATTTCAACGCTAACCGCGCTCATGGGATTTGCGCAACGAACTTACAACGAAACAAACACACTAAACACTATTCGAACGGGTTGATTTGTTCCTAACTATTTTATGCTACCTAAAACAATACCTAACAAATATGCTTGGTCTAGAAATCTAAAAGTCTTTCACATCACAAACAAATCTAACGCCCACCCCCGCAAGAAACAAAATACCCTCTTTACAAATGTAACCCTTCGCTATCGGAGCAAAACGGGCGGTATTATCCGGTTCCATGTTTGCCCGTTTCGAATAGGCCCTTCTTGAAGAACGGATGAAACTCGATAAGCGTCTGCTTGGTTAGGCCGGGTCGTCCTTCACCCTCGTAGATGGAACAGTGGGGAATTTTGGCACACACGACCAATAGTCGGCGCAGGTACGTTTCTAGCTGGCGGCGTCTCGTTTTCGCCACCGATTCCGTATTGGATGCAAACAGCTCCCTCCGCGGAAATGGTATAGTTGCAATCTGTATGGGTGGAAATGGGAGTTACTATAACGGAACGTTTGCTTTAAAGTTGCCCGTTTTAACTTACCTTGTCACCGTACAGTTTTTTCATCGTTAGATGTAGCTCACGGAAACGGCTGTAACGTCGTAACAGTGTCCACCGTTCATCTGGCAAGTTAATCTTCACCTCGTACTCATAATGGGTTTGTTTACCAGCACCTCGTATAATGTACGTCGGTATGTTTATTGCATGATCAGAACCTTTAAGAAAAACGAGAAAGTTATGTATTTTTTTGCACATTTTCTCTTCCACCGTTACACCGTAATAACTTACGGTAGGTTCCTTCCATGGACGGTAACGATCGTGTAACGCTCGGTGCGTAGATGCTGCCTTGATCGCGTGCTCGTATGTAACCCGGATAGATGCATGAATTTCCCACCCGACTGTCATCGCTGTCGGTAAAACTTTCGGGAATGTCTCGCATCGAATCCAGCTGCAGTTCCCCATCCGACAGACAGCTCTTCTCCACGTCCTGTATTTTGATTTCCAACTGCACGATACGCTTCTGCAGATCCTGCAGCTCACCAATCTTACCGTCCAGCATCTTTTTGTCACCGTTCGTTTCGAGAATTTTCATAATTTCTGCCTTTTTGCTAGCGATGCATTCGCGCAGGTGATTCATTTCGCACAGGATTAGGTTCGCCGTGGAGGAAGTAATCGAGCTATTGTCGATGGATGAACCACGAGATCGACGCTCCTCCTCGTCATCCTCCTGCCGACGTCTGCCGTTCTGTTCCTCCTCATCGTCCTCCTCTTCGTGGCTACCATCCGTGCCACTGCTGACACTGTTCACCCGCAGCGGATGTATCCCGTGCCGAATGTCAAAGATTTCCGTACGCATGCTACTGCTCTTCCCATTATTACTTCTCGCTCTGTTCGGGAGGGAAAGCTTCATCCGATTAGAGCCCGGTGTACCAGTCGATGACATCGTTGTCAGTGTGGTTCGATCCTCGTCCGAATCGGACGATTTATGACGCATCCGAGGAGATTGAGGTTGGTTCGACTTCAACAACCCATTACCATCCGTCACGATCACGGTCGTGGTCGTGGTGGGCATCTTTTTACCGCCGTACTTTGGATTCGGTGTGGATGAGGTGGCTAGCAGAAGACAATGATCGTCCGATTGAAAAAGCAACTTTGCTGTCCCGCTTACAGGATCGCTCTGCCTATCTACGCTACCTTCACTTTCGTTTTCGTCCGCTTCCGCCAACAGTGGTGCTGCAGTGTCGGTGGCCTTATTGGTTTCGAAGCTTACACCACTATCGCTCATACCACCATGCAGGCCACCGTTCGATGTAGCCTCTTCGTACTCACGATCGCCCGTATCGGATTCGGTACCGTCCTCCGTTGAGCTGGGTGTCGGTATGAGCTGGTTCAACGAATTTAGTGCTGGTGTATTGAGCGCGGACACGAAGGAACAATCCGAATTTGCCGTGTGGAATGTGTCACACGTCTCGAGTGTTCCTGCACGATTTACACCAGACAGTAGATCGGTCCGTTCAACTCCGCAATCCATTTCTCCATTTGTATGGGTAAGGTTTAAAGTCATCCTGAAAGAACAGCAACAAATGGTCATTAAAGTATTCGCTAACCGAACGAACCACTAAAGAAATACTTACGACAGCTTCTTCTGTTGAATTTGTTCCAACTCTTGCTGTGTTCGTTGTTGTAGCAAATCCCTGTTTTGCTGCATGAGCTCCTGAATCTTTTGGTCTAGATCGGCAATCTTCTGTGTGCTTTCCGTCAGCAATTGCTCCTTCTCGGCGAGCTCCGTTTCGTACTTATTGATCTCATCACGCTGCACAAAAAAAATAAACGAAAGATTTAGTCATGTTTCTTTCCTTTCGAGTCCGATCCCAAAGAACTGTATGCTTACGTTGCGCCGAACAAACTCCCTAATGTACTGCTGCGAGTAATTGTCTAGTGAGCGAGATATTTGAAGCAATATTTCCGAATAATCCTCCGTCTGTGGAGCATTCCGTATCAGTTCACTGCTTGCCTGTGGACATAGTAACGAAAGTAAAGAAAAACAATTATAATTTGAAACTATTAATTGGTTCATTTCATATTTCAATTCCAAATTCCAAGGGAACTAAATATAAGGTAACAAAACAAAATAAAGCTAGCGTTTCTCTACCTCATCCAGACGGCCACAATCCTGCAACTCCTGAAGCTCTTTCGCGACGTACTCATAGAAATCGCGCTTCTTTGTATCCAGTTGCGTTTGCAGAGCGGACAACTGTCGCACTAATATGTCTACCTGGACTCACGCAAAACGGGGTAAGGTCGTAAAGAAGCGATACAACGAAAACGAACCAATTCGATGGCGGTGAAGGGGAAAAAAAACAAAATGAAATGAAACAAAAATGTAAAAATAAATACAACATAACATAATAGCAACGGAATGTGTAGCGCACTGCTGCACCACTAACTAAGCAGGGATCCTTTCAATCGCCGCATTAGCTTTCTTACTTGCGTCTTTTCGTTGCTTTTCTCCCACAGCACCATCTCCTTGCGTGCCAATAGCTCCCCGATTCGACAGTCCAATATCGTCAACCGGTCGCGCTTGGTGCTTTCCAAACGTTCCAGCTCTTCGGTACACAGCTTAATCTTGTGCTTAAACTGTTCGTGCATGCGCGTCCGTTCCAGGTTCAGCTGCCGCAGCGCATTCTCGATCGTTTGCAGTATCTTCCGATGTTCGTCCTGCAGCTCGGCATCCTCCCTGCTCGGTGTATACTGCCGAAAGCGGAATGCGTTCTGGGGTGATGCCATACCACCCCCAACTCCGCCACCAAACAGGCTCAGCGAAGATCCACCATCGTCGTCGCTGAGAAAGCTTGCGCACAGGTTTTCGCGCGATGCAGCAATTAATGAGAGCCGTGACAGATCGAGCCGAGACGATCGCTGCTGGTGACTGTGCTCTTGACGCATTTTAGCTGCCTCGGCTGGATTGTTGTAGCGGAACATGTTCGTCCGACCGAGCAGCAGTATGTCGCCTTGGCTGATTGCGGTCGGTACCTCGATGATGCTCGCGTTTAGCAGACAGGTTGCGTTCGGGTTCGGATAAATTGTCGCATTCCCATTCGACAGCACAATACGGCAGTGTTCCGGTGCGATACCGATACCGTTGAGCGAGATATCCTGCGGATATGGCGCTTCATCCGTGCCAATTGTCGTTTCACCTTCCTTCAAGCTGTACAGCGTGACGCCGGTACTAATATCATCGTGTATGCCAATCAGATGCGGCATCTCGGAGTCGAGCACCACACCGACACCCGATTTGCGTAACCCAAGCGAGCGCTGTTCGCGTAAAATGGTTTGCGCCTCGCGCCATTTCTCCGTCCACTCCTCGGTCAGCACCTTCTCCTGTGCTTCCTTCTTGTGCAGATCTTCCAGCACCTTGAGCTGGGGCTCGAGAGCGGCCCCACTATCGCTCGAGAGCATCAGCTTCAGTTTGTAGATTTCATCACGCAGCTCGCGTATCAGCTTCACGTTCGGATCCTCGTTGATCGTCGGCTTGTTGATGATGTTCTTCGCCCGGTTCGCGTACCGTAGCGTACTGAGCGTTTCGCTGTAGTTCACATCCGCCGGTGAGATGGCTGCGATCATGATCGTTTTACTGTTGCCACCCAAACTGTCCTTCAGCAGCCATGTAAGGATCGAATCACGGTAAGGGATGTACAGTACACGCTTGTTGTTGGTCGGATTGGTTTGTTCTGCCAAGGCGGAAATGACACTGCCCAACGTCACTAGCGATTTGTTTATGTGGGCTCCCTCCTTCAACCTTTGCCCGGTCGCACCAGTAGCATTTGCTCGCTCACTTCCTGCCAGATCAACCAGATGGATCTTGGACACGGTTTCGCTGGGCAGATCGTTGAGGTAGCGTGCCTGGACGAAGGTTATGGTGAAGATCGCATGGCTTCGGCTGCTCGTATCGTTCATGTTCGTACTAGCCGTCGTCCGCTGGATGTTACCCTGGATCATACAGTTCTGTATTTCCGAGTAGTCCGACACCGGATGCTGGGACAAGCTTTCCACGTACGGCCCAAGTGTCCGGTGCTCGCGAACACGCAAACCATGTCCAGCCCCGCTCGGCCCTAGCAGATCCTTCACTCGCTCGTTGTAAATTTCCAAATAGGAGCACTGCGTCTTATAACCTGTACCCTCCTCCTGGCCGAGCTTCATACGTGCAAACAGTGAACGGCAGATGCGCGGAATAAGGCCCTGTGCTTCCGGTGTGCCCATCATCGTGAATGTTTTGCCACTACCCGTCTGGCCGTACGCAAATACGCACGCATTGTAGCCCTGGAATGCACAGTCCACTATCTCCGTGCCGAGATCGTCGAAGACAGTTTCCTGGGGCGTAAAGTGTGGATCGCGTTCGTCCACTGACCAGTACGAATGATCGAACGTAAAGTCATTGAAGGGATCCTGCGCTGCCCGGGATGCGAGATCTCCCCGTATGCCATTGCCAGTGCCGAGTTTCGGTTTCAGCAGACGCGTCTTCTTCCCATCCATCTGCACGATGAGCTTTGCGCCGAGTTCATGCTCTCTGTAGAATAGAACAAAACAACAACCATATTAAATCTTTAAGTATTTAAAACTTATTCGTCTTATGTAGCAATCGGATTTATTCAAACAAAGGATTTAATTGACAGATATTGGCTTTTAATTAAATTATGTTACAAGACTGATGCGTTTACATCTACGTCAGTGTGAAAATATCCCCCAATCGTTCTATTAAAATGCTTTCAACATATAATTTCAATTGACCCACAAATGTCCCTCCATAAATAGCAAATTTCGACACCCTAAAGGGGCGTTGTTGATCGTTCATTTTCGCCCATATTTCGTTTGCTGTCTAGCGTTCCCTAACTTAGGCCAATAGTTCAATGTGAGTAAAAAAAAAAACATTCCAACACACAATCAACTCTCAACGAAGCATAAGAAAGCTTAGCGTGATTTAGCGATAATTCATTACAGTATCATTTTTTGCTGATGTATGAGTCACTTCCGCCATTGGTTTCGTTAGCCGAAAACCTCCCCTTTTCGACTGCTGATTGGAGAGTTCAGCGAGAGCCGCACCAATCATAATCATAAGTTGAGGCTACGATAATCATGGCGGTTTTTTCGTTGCTTGATAATGAACTACAACCACTGACCGGCATCGCGTCATTCATTCGATTCATCGTTCATTGCTGATCTCATAAATTCCCAAACAATTTTGATTTAAAAAAATCTATTTCAGTAACATAGTTCATATTTACAATGAAAGACAGTCAGCAAACAGGTTTCTAGCTGCTTTACTCATAAAACTGCGATAAGAAACTTACCAACCTCCACCGAAAAAAAGGCAATGACATAAGTGTTTATAAATGTTGAAGAACCCTCCACCAGACTGGTTTGATAATAACTTTCGGCATTTCAGCGCGCAATAAACGGCAGCGAAATTATTGAAATTATTACCAATGATTGAAAAAGGCGCGGAAGTAACCATGTGCTTCACCATCCGTTTAAATGGTGATTTTGCTAAACGCCAACGAGTTACGTCGGGCTGGTCAGACGTAAGTTTGCAACTATTCACCGTAGTGCGGTCGCGACTCACCACCCGCGTTGCATCATCGTCTAGCGGTTGTTGTCCGCCCGACTGTCGGTGTGATTGTTCGTAAAAAAAAAACCGCAACTCTCATTACCACCAACCGCCTGATTGGATTCGTATAATCCTCATAAAAAATGACCTATAGATAGCGAGAGCAACCAGTGCCAAACAAAGATTGATTCATACATTCGGAAAGTGAATGTGCAGCTGGGAACTCAATGTTTATTAATTAAGCAATGGGGCAGTGTTACTGTGCGAAGCTTATCGTTTGCCTATGTAACATGTGCTGCTTTACTCATACTCATTGTTGGAAACAATAATCCTTAAGCTGCCATCAGTAGGAGAAATTGTCGTATGAGATGGTAAATAATTTACATTTTGTTACGACATGTTTGTTTTTAATTTGAATTCTATGTTTATTGGGTAATCTAAAATAATTATGAAAGGTTGTTATTTATTGTTTGAATTAGTATATGATAAGAAATACTTCTTCATCTTCTCGCTCATGCTTCTGTTGCATATGCGAGACATGATAATTTGTTTTTATTTCGTTTACTATTCAGTCGTTAGCGGCTCGTTAGCCTAGGAGATAGCGGCTCCGGTGTTCCAACGGCATCACATCCCATCTGGACTGACTATCCTGTTGCGGGTAATTTCCATTCACGGAAGCTAGAAATGGCAGGCCAATAATACCTCTCGAGGTTTTAGTACCATAGAAGAATAAGAAGAATCAGTCGTTAAGATAGCTTAGTGTACGCTAATAAAATATAGTCCTTAACTGATGATGTGTATTTAATT
>KI423408.1:9359-19824 GCA_000473375.1 Anopheles culicifacies
AATCTCATTCCAACCGTTCCCCCAGAGGCAGCACTTTGACTTTCTTGTTGCGGGTAAATTTGAGTCACATGCGGTTAAAGCCAGAACTGTGGCATGCGGAGACTTCTCGAGGTTGTATAGTCTTCGGAAAAGAAGATTGGGAACCCTCCATGGGACCCCAAGATTAAACTAGATCTAGACCAGATGTATATTCACACAATCTTCACGAGTCTCTTTGTAGCAACACTCATTCTTGAATTAACTTATGAGGGATATCACCACTTATAAACGTGTGGTTTAATTCACGTCATTAGGTACTGCATGAGTCACATCACTCATATAATTTAATTTCTAAGAAGCTCTCGAATCGGTGGCTTGACTTTCCTGTTGCGGTTCAAGTCAAGTCAAATCCCGATTACTAGAAATAGTAAGCCAAGACCTCTCCAAGTTGTAGAGCAATGGAGGAAGAAGAAGAATAGCTCCCGAAGCTCTCTTAGGTCAGTTCACCTGTGTGAGTTGCTTTGCCCATCTCTGTACGAATCTCCAAATCTTCCTACCACTAATATTCTACAAATAGTGTGATTATTTGCTTTCATGCTCAAGTGTAGTTAACCTGCTTTAACTTAATTCAAAAAGTCACCATTGTGGCAGAGGAAATGGTTAATGCAGCAAACAAGCACCCGTCGTCCCCTAAACACACCATAATCTTAATCTCATTGTCACTTTTAGAGCGGCATGTACGATTGCGAAACATCGTCATTGGAGGCAGATTCCGAAGCGATTCGAATCGAACAGCAACACATACCGCCTGCTCTCTCTGCATGTGTGTCCCGCGTGCGTGAATTTTGTATTTGCTGCACACGGCACATGGTGCTGCTTACGCAATGTGTAGAAGAGAAAAAAACGGCTACTAGATGAAGCATTTAGACGTTTATTAGGTTTGCGCTCCGCGTGCGGCTCGGTGGTATCGCCCAAAGGGAGCCTCACCTTCGAAACGACACGTTGCCACCGGTATTTAGCTTTTAGCCTTCTGCAGCAGCATCTCTGGCAATGGGGACGGATTAAATCGTAAGAAAAAGAAAAAAACATCATATACACACTCACCTTGCTACTTATAACAAATCCTGCGATCTCTTCATCTTCATCGCGATATATCGGCGGTTGTGTTGTACGGCGCTACGGTGCGAGCCTTCTATCGACGTTAGACATCGAAGAAAACAAATCACCATCTTCTAAGCCACACAGACCACGGTCTCTCAAACACTCACCGCATGGTTTCGGGTTTCCTCACCTTCCCCTTTGCTCCCCCACACGCGGGGTGTCGAATATGCTCATTTTCTAATTGAGGTTAGCCAAAATAATATAAAACCCAGCGATTGCGAGGCTCCGGCGGTTTGTGGGTGGGATGCGGTTTCGGGAGATGTAATTACGGATTGGCCACACGGAGGTTTTTCGGGTGGTTGGTGGAAGTGGGAAAGGGTAGATTATCTTCACCGTGATGCTGTTGCAAATAGCAAACACAAAAAAACGACAGCCATGTGTAGAGTGAGAGATCTCCTTTCGGAGTGGTGACCCTTTTCTTCCATCCACCTCGCTGTCGCCTATCCGCGCGCATTAGACAGGTGAGATTAAGCCGAATGATGTGAGATTAAGCTGACTTTCGTTCAACCGGGTGAGCTGATGATGAGACGCACTGGTGAGATGGAATGCTCGTTGCACAAGGTGAGATCCTAATTGGAAGCCTCCCTTTTCTATAGTGCTCCCTCGGTAACACTCCACGTTGGACGTTCGTAATGCTACAAATTGAGGTAGAGGCGTCGTGTGTTTTCTCACGACATCAAATTATAGGGCTGATGTTATGGCCACTACCAAACTCGACCTCATCCTCCTCCTCTTATCCATCCGTCGTGCTGGGAGCGTTTACTCCATCGTCGTCCTTCACCGGCGTTGCCTTCTCAGTAGTGCCAATGGGGCGCGTACTCTACTCTAGACACAGAGAGAAAAAGGCTCTAATTTATGCACGATTCCATTCGCGCGCTCGCTGCCAGTTGCGACCGGGAATGGTTTGGTTGGTGTATTTTCGAATTGCAGCATGAACATTCGTGCATCCTCAAAATGGTAAGGAACGGACGCTTGGGAGACGGCGACAGACAGAGCCGCAGCAAAACCAACTCCAAACACCGAAAAGCGATCCATTAGTGGGTGACCTAAGAGGACCTAATTTTCGTTTCCTTCGTAGCAAGAATAAAATAGAAAGAGCCCGCAGACACGCTGTTGCAAATTAATCATTTTCGTTCGCTTGCTTCGTTGTGGTTGGAATAGTAGTTGCGTTTTTTCGATGCAGTTTCTTCCCTGCGTCTCTTCCAAAAATTCGCCCAGAAAAGGTGAACCGTTTCTGGTAGAACTCACTCTAATATTGGTGTAATTACCCGTAATTAATGCGCCCCGGGTCCGGTGACGGTTATTTAATTACTGTAAGGGCTGCTAAATAAAAGCAACAAATAACAAATCGTGGTAACACCACACCTTGAACTATATTTCGGTGTTGGCGTTGTCTTTCGCCGTGGAAAAAGTTCAAGGAAACAGTAGGGAACTCGTTGGAAAGAAACGAACGGCTGGATAAAGTAAATAATTTAGTGAAAAATCGACCGAATGGTGATTTATGGTTCGAGCTCTGTAGCAGAGCATTGCTTTTGACTCAATGAGGGTTTTTTTTGTGTGAAAATGAGTTGTGCACACACAAGAGCCTGGCCTGGCCAGCTTTAGCACCTTAGGCATTAATGCAAAGGCAAACAAATTGCGAACAGAGTGGCCGCACAATGTGCATTGAGTGCATATGCAGCTATTTGTTCTTATGGTCCATTCTACCGGAGTACCAAGTCCGGAAAGGAGGTGTTGTTTTTTCGTGGTGAATTCCAAAGCAAAGATTAATACCTTCCTGGAAGCGGGCCAAGCGAGAGTAGTGGCTGCTTAACATACGGGCATCGTTGTGTTTGGTCTTGGTGAACAATGTGTGAGCTTGTTCTAGCGCTGGATGTGTGAAAAAGGAGTGCACATGCTGAATGTGCCTTACCCTTGTTTTCTCAGGACTTATTGGATTACTCACGTCCCGCTGCAGCACTCCTCCACGCCCCTCCACATGCGCTCTGGAGCGGGAAGAATTAGCAGAACTATGCGCCAGATAATAATTATATTTTCATTTAGATGTCAATCCGTTTGCCGCTTCCCAAACCACAAACACACGAAATCTCGCATGCCAAAGCGTCTTGGCACTCTCGCTCTCTCTACATCGAGCGATTTTGCGTCTGACTTTCGAAAACGCAAAACGGTTTTGTGCGCGCTAGCCCTATAGCGTGCCGGTGGCGAAGCATAATAAATTTGGATCCAATCTACGAAAATTTGCTGGCAGATTGATTTGGCTCTTACGATGATAATCACATTAAAATGCTAATAACTCTCGGCTCGCGCGCGGCTTGTGGAATGCTGTGCGATGCTACGGTCACGGCACGGCAAAACACTCTCACACAGCCCAGACGGCCCGGCCAGCTTTTAGGGTTTTACGGGCACGTACGGGCTTTTGCGGGATGATGACGATTGTACGGATTGTACGAATTTTGCTTCCGATATGATATGGCATGTCGGAGGTTTTCGTTCGAATGCCCGTGTCCGTGTGTGTGTTCGTGTGCTGGCGAATGGCAAAAAGCGGTTGGAAATCCTGTCCGAGGATCGCCTTCTGGACGGGGAGACTAAATTTAGACAGCTTTCGGACGGGCGTGACGTGACAGGATTCCGAGATTGGCTAGGCTTCACGTCAGTCAGCAATTATAGCGCTGATACTGGTTCGAAGACACAGAAGCGTTTGAGCGTATGCAGGCGTAATAATTGTAGCTCGGGTTGTTCTTTTTTTTGTTGCTTTGTTATAGTTCTTCTGGTCTTTTCGGACTGGTTCCTTTTTTTATATGCATATCTTTTTTTACGATTCTCTCGTTTGGTTTTCGTTGCAGATGATTTGATGCGCACCTAGGAACTCGTTCGTGCGGAGCGAATTTCAGCGTGAGTTTTTTTCTGTGGGCGATGATACAGGTACGGTTATTCACATTTTTTCTTGTTATCTATAGCATATTTATAGCATGGATGTATCCAAGGGTATTATTATAATGGAAGACAAAAATTGGGGATATAAAATAGAGGTCGAACAAATACACTGGACGATGAAATGTATCCAAACAACTCCAGGTGCATTAGAATATAAAAATACCACGCGACAAGACAGGATTGGTATCAAATCTCACTCCGATCGTTCGTCCATACGTAGGATCTTATTCCCGAAAGAATATCCAAGAGTATAAAGTTCCAGAAATATCGGTAATATCGTCGGGTTTTTGTGTACCAAATAAGGCGTCGAATGTCTACTTACTTACTTTGGATGTTTGAATATCTCCGTAGTCTTGGTCTGCTGCAGAAGTAAGTCGGCTTTAAACCTGGAGTTCGCGGTGGCGTGTAATCCTCTACCAAACTTAATCACAACTCTTCATGGTGAGGCGTATATCCAGCATCTCTATGCTTATCCTTATCTTTAAGGCGCTTTTCGCTCACATTGCTAAAGCTTCTAGTGCACTGATGTGCGATATTAGGTGCATTCCATGCTTTGCTAGAGTCTTCTGGATCTCAGGAGTTTATGGAGCCTCCCTAAATCGGGTATTCTGTCTTCGTGGCATTGATCCAAGATTCAATATTATGATCCCAGAGCACCTCACGTTGTAGTCGGGTGTATGTACACTGTCGTCCAATGTCAGATGTCTGTAAGATTATGTCAGAGATCATGTAAAAATTCTAGGTCTAATACCGAAGCGCTTCGTATGACAACGTCGAACTGAACATCGAACAGAAGTGTCCGTCGCCTTGCTTCGTACTTCGAGGCTTCAACTCTGGATTCCCTACAAAATCTTGATAGAGGAGTCTGGTGTCATTCTAATGAGTAGAGAATTCTTTGCGATTCTTAGAACTCGATGTTATAATTCTGGCAATTGTAGGGTTTAAAACCTTCATAATTAGTAGATCCTCTTTAGAAGAGTTATAGTTGGTCAATGCTATTTAAATTATTGGAATTATTTGTTTGATATCATGTGCAAAAGCTGATGAGCATTGGAATTATATTCATATACAACATGGTAACTGCAAGTTCCCTGTATGTATTCCTGCAATATTCTTAAAGTACTGGTACACCTCCGTATAAATGTTTATTCCCACGTAATTTATTCTCCCGAACCCTGGCTTTTAATATAAACTTTCCTCTGTCACATCTTTAGTGCCCATAAAACAAAGTAATAATAATTTCTATTACGTCAACGAATCGACAGCACAATATACAGCGTACACAGTGCGCCGCAGCGTCCATTCGTGGTTATGATAATGGATTGCATCATGTGTATTTGATCGTACGAGAATTGAATTTCGTCGTTTATCTTAACGCCAACGTGGCCACGTCACATTCCACCCGGTAAATAATTGTCTCCTCTAGAGACAGTTACAACTGACGCTCCCCAGCAGTCTCGCCGTATCGGAATGGGTGTTTGCACGTTCGATTCCGAACCATGTACGCCACCAGCACCACCAGTGGACGCGAAAAAGAAAGGAAACTTCAATTCCTCCTTAATCCGTCAGACACGGAACGGACGGACGGTTTTCCCGGCAAGTGGGCCAGGCAGCGGACGCAACAATGAAGAAAAAAGAACCATAAATCACTCCCCATCTCGTGTCGCAGGGGTCGCAGCTGAGCTGCATAATCATTTAAACGTCTCGCGACGCGGACGCGAGAAAAAAGGCGTGTGGAGTGGAGTTATTCCTGCAACCGCACACTTATGAGTACGCTAAATGTTATTTTAATTTGAGCAAATCCGTCAGTTTCGTTCGTTCGGTGAGCTATGGGTACATGGCTTGGAGTTTCTTGAGAGGGAAGGGGGGTATTTCATTCGTTTTGTCACTCCCTGTTTTCGTTTCGTTCGATACGGCAGACGGGTTTCTTTGCTTTCGACCGTACCTCCGTCGAATCTTGGTACGCAAGGGTCACAGGAAGTCTCGTACGAAGGCAATAATAAAATAGACATTACAACCCGCGACTTCGTTGTTACTCCCGTGCTGCATTGTGATCGCACATGCACAGTTGCACCAGCCGGAATTATGTGCAGTGGGTATGATCGAGAAGAGCCGGGAGAGACGGCAGTACAAAATACGCTCCGAAATAAATATAGGAGGTGTAGCGTATTGTACACCAAGAAACACCCAGCACTCCCGGCGGCGGGTGCAGCCAACTGCTCGGTTTTGCCCGTGCATTCCCCATTGAGCAATAATAACGGTTGCCATTTGTTTTGTTGCGGCCTCGTTGTTGATGATATAAAATGATTAACCATTTGCCAGCCACCACCGCAGAAGCCATGATAAATAGTAGCAGGAATGCTGCACACGGTCCCGCACGTTCGCTTCCCTTTTCTGGCTCTCAGAATCCTTCCGAAATGGATAACGACGTTGACCTGCTTTTTTGTTGTTGTCTTCAGTGCTTTTCGGTTCTGTGGTTTGTATTGTTTGTGTGTGTGTATTTTTTGCAATCATAGAAGAAGGACAACCTGGCACGGAGTAACCTGCGAACAACCGAGACACCATTGGCGCTGACCTTTCCGTTTTCGAAATATGTGTTCGCCCTTACTTCGCCTTCTTTGCCAAACCATTGCTGCACTAATGCTCTCGTCCTAGAGGATTGTGTGTTGCTGCTGCCCTTAAGGTGTGGCAGATTCTGTTTGCCATTGCTGACGTTGGTACCGGCTATCGCACTACCGGGCCGGGGGGGAGGGGTGGGCTATCCGGTTGGTTTCCGTTTTAGGGAGGACGGTCACAGACGGTCGGTTCCGGGGGTGCGCACTAGTGTACAATGGAGTTGTTTTTTCTTCTTCTCCTCCACTTCCTATGATCTTGACATCCAACTTATCCTGGGGAAAGAGGTTGGTTGAGGAGTTTTTTCATTCGTTTTCGGTTTCCTTTCTACTGGTAGAAAATGGTGCCGTGATGGGGTTTTCCACCGGCAACCCACCTCGCAGCATAACTCGCACTGGGAGCTGTTGCTGGTGGTGAATTTGAAGATGAAATAAATATTAGAGTAACGAAATAAAATGTATTTAAGATGGAGTGGGTAAGTGGGAAAGTTGTTGCGTGTTTCGTACGACGCAGAATGCTGTTTTATGCATTGATCTGACAGAAAAGTGAAGTCCACATTTAAAAAAGGAATATAACTAGCTCTTCTTCGTTTTGAGGAGTCTTTTAGGAGTCGACTAAACGACTTGAATAAAAAAAGTAAATAGCTTTCAAATTGAAATTTGGATATTTATCGAGAGCATATACCTAAAATAAAGCATCCGTTCATCAATGTTGCTTGAAAGTTCATGTTCCAAGGTTTAATTCCAAGAAATTTAGTTCCAAACAGTATATTTACAGTAGATCTATAAGGAATTGGAGTTTGAGGACGCATAATCGCTTAACAGCATGTCAGCAATGTCCAATATTACTATATCTTAATCTCTTATATCAAATAAATGGGATCCTGAGGATATCCCAAAAGTCAATTCTAACCCAACTAGAAAATCCAAGAAATTGTGTGACCTCAGGAAGTTGTCCGTCTTGTCAAAATTAACAATTCCAATAATCGATTAACTTCGGAACGCCTAAAACTGGTTTCTAGGACTTCTGGTTTATTCTAGAGATCATAGTTTTAAATGAGTGTATTATTCCAGGAATTTGTCTCCAACATTTTAATTCTTTGTAGACGTCTTGAAGCAGCTCAGATACTTAGGAGACAGCAGCGCCAGTCTTTAAACTGCAGCACCGAGCAGTGAATCGCATTCGTACTGTATCCCCGTGAATAAACGCTAGTCACGGAAGCCAGAATTGGCAGTCCAAGACCTCTTGAGGTTGTAGAATCATAAAAGAAGAAGATGAAGACTTGCTTTTGGTCCAAACATGAGAATTTGATGTACTCTCATTCGAAGTAATAAAATAAGACACATAAAGAAATACAGAATATTAGATTCTTCTTCATTCACATTTGCTAATACTAGATTTAGACATAGACAACGAAGTGATTCAAATTTTGATCCAAATCGCTGTATTATTAGATTCTTTTTATGTTCAAACCTAACAAGCGTTCCAACTTCAATCATACAAACACTTGCCCGCAAATCGTTTTGGATCCGATTTATCGTAGCAAAGTGTAGGTCTTAAGCAGAACTGCCCTAACAACCCAATAAAACATCACTTTGCGAACCAAGCAAACGGAACGAATAGTCTTCATTTGGGCAAAACTTGGGGACGGAAAAATTGGCACACCACATACGTTGGAGTCGACAAACAGCAAATGGCTACAGCAGCAACAGAAGCAGAAGAAGAAGAAAAAAATCACTCTATTCTTTCCCTTGACTTCACTTGGAGCGTGAAGACAGAGCTACCGGAATACCAGTGGATGCCAAACGGAGCATAAAAGGCGAAAAGAAAAAAGTACACCGCCAACGAGAAAACGTACTGGTGACAAACGATATTTAGGTCTGAAACTAATTTTATTGCATACCCAACAGGCAAGGAAAATCCAATAATTCACCATCTCGTCGTGTCACACAACACCGGCAATGATGCTTGGGAGTGTACGCGGGCCCCAGACTGTGCGAGCGTTGCCGGGGAAGGTGGGGGAAAAAAACTCCCGAGGTGTTAAGTCGCGGACCAGCCGTGCTCGGTGGCCCGGGCCTTGTACGGTATGCAGATGTATGCAGCGAAGTGTGGAATGCAATTGCGATGTGTCTGCGAATAACGTCGGGCCAGGTTCAGGTTGTAGCCGCATAGCGTTCGGGCGCGGTTCGCCACTCGCTCCCGGTCGGGGAAGGTTGGTGACCGTCTTCTTGAAGCGAGACGAAAATTCATTCTCATCTGCTGCAGCACCGGCAGCAACGTCTCCGTCGAGGGATAATGAATTTGGCACTGGATGGTTGGGCAACAACGGAGAGTTCTCTGGAGTCTGTGTTGCTGTCGCCTAGCGCTTTCGTACCGGTTCGGTTTTACCGTGGCCCACGGTCACTCGGTACGCGTCTGACGCGTTTATTTGCACGCTGCGAAGGCGATTTGCGTCTGGCAAGACGATATTTACCTTTATTTTCATGTTTTTTTGTTTTTTTGCTAACTCCCCATCGTTGTTGCGGGTTTTTGCCAGAGTTCCAGCATCTGGTTTGGTTCGCACTGATGGTGTAGAGTGCGCCGAAACTAATCTTTAATTGTGTGCACCAACAGGGAAATGATTACTGCACCGCGAGCGCATCATCGTGTCTTGATTGTTGTCTTCATCGTTCGTTACTCGTAGATGTTGTTGTTATTCCACCCAACCAGATTGATTCGAACGTTGGTTGTCGTTTTTTTTTTGTTCCTCTCTTCGGTGTGTTGTTGTCCATCGCAATCTGTCCGAGACGGTGCCGGATTAAAAACGTTTTAGCTCGTTTTGAAGTATGCGAAACAAAGCTTGAAGCGTTCCGTTTCGCCCTTCCCAAAGGCCACGATTGGGTTGGGCCAGTCGGTGCGCGATTGCCGATGGTTCGCTCGGGCGGTGGCCTGGGTGTGGGAACGTGGACATTTGGATGATTGAAAGTGTCCGACCTGCCGCTAGTGAGTGTGTGTGTGGCGTCCGTGCGTTCTCCGTGCGGGGCTAATGAACATCTAATGTTCATAATTATGATCTGTCATTCGGCTCGCACACGATTCGGTGTGGCCTCGAACGACATGGCAAACCGGGAAAGGGGCAGAAGAAAAAAAATACTTACACATCCCATAATCATTCGAGATGGCTTTCTTTTTCGGCGTGTTTAACGTTCCCATGGGTTTATTGGGGCTGGCTATTTTGCGCTTTGCAAACGAGTGTAAGTGCGAACGGATGGTGGATTATGATGTCACCTAATCCAGTTCGTGATTTTAAGTTGCGTGCACGTTGCTCTCTGGGTGGGCAGCAGGCGTGTCGGAAAGCTGCGTGCTGTGTACGTTCAAACTTTACCCTAATCGATTTGTTGAAGTAATTGGCTCGAAAATTTGTTGTCGAATGAAGAATTTTACAGCAGATGTAGAGTGTGAGTAATAAATTTTGAATTGTCTAATGAAGACATCCACTGTAAAACTTCTCCAGATATCTCAGATTTGATAGATTGTATACAAGATTGGAATTATTAAAATCTGAAAGGCAAATAGATTGAAGTTATCTTCGAAAAGTTTTAGTTGAGAAACCTACATCGCCATTAAAAACCTTTTATTTAATCAAGAGTACTTATTCGTCCTGCACTAGAACCACTTAACCAGTCTGGACGCAACAGTCCTCTAAACCGCTCACTGTCAAGCGCTTGTGTCTAACAATCAACATTCTGGCCTTTATGACTTACTCACCAACACTTCTTATCAGTTTGGACAGTGTCCT
>KI423408.1:21208-33686 GCA_000473375.1 Anopheles culicifacies
CATTAGGATATTCAGTCCATGCTAGGGGGAACAAAGTCCGGATGGGATTTTGGTCTCGGTCCATGGTGTGAAGACCCAGCGCCGATATCACTTTCCCTTTGGAGCTTCCCCACTTGGAGATGTTTAATAGCAGACAATATTGATTCATTGATGAACTGCTAATAATGAAGGTTTGGATTGGTGTCTTGAAAATAATCGATACATTAGTTAGGAATGCCATAAAAGATAGGCAGATAATTTCTTCTTGAAGTTGTTGAAACTCATTTGTTTTTAGGTTTTTATTTGTTTTGATGTATGATAGATTTCATATCCAATTCCTTGGTCATATCCCGAAAACGTTTGTGCGTTCATAGAAAGAGTTAGGGATTGTCTTTATGTTCGTTGTTTCTACATAATAGTAATAATTGCCTGAAATGTACCAACAAATCTATCTACCACGTATCTTAATTCCAAAAACAATGCCATGCGCCCTAGACAAAGTTAAAACACTCGCCCCATAGACAGATTGTCCCTTATTGGCTCCACTGTGTGAGATAATAAATTGCAAACCAGAAATACAGTACAAATCATCCAGCACGGAAACACCACAGAACAACGGTATCGATTAGTGCAGTACCGTGCGAGGCCCCAAATCGAACCTCGACCAATAAAAGACACCACCCGTTCGCTTCAAGGATTAAAGCTTAATGTTTGTTTTTGGGGAGGCAATCCCAAGGGGGAATAAAAATCAAACCATAAATTTACATCTCAAACCTCCGCTACCATGTTTTTCCCACCGAGGTTTCGATAAACACTACCCTACCCGCACAAACTGACCCTGACCATAATTACCTTCGCTCGTGTGCTGTTGCTCACACATACCTTAGCCCCGACCTCTTGGTGCGGTGACTTACGGGGTTTACTCTCTGATCGGCACGGCATGCCCGGGTGACGAATGCAGTTGTTTCTGCTGACGCACCACCTTGGTATGGCAAAACGAGCGAACAGAGCGAACCGAAGGTGCGAATAGCTTCACGGGATCGCTGTACACCCGTTATGGTTGAGAAGAGGCTTATAGGCTTGATTCTTGGTGGCGTGATTGCACCTCGGCTAGTTTTCGTTTTCCGTAGCTGCAAATGTGCCGCTACGGAAGGAAGTGTGCCGGTGATCTGCTGGTACACTTAGACTGGTGAACCAGGTCTTCCAGCACTCTTGGTGACCATTAAAATCTCTTGCCCTGGGATGGAGAAGCTGCTTAGGCACGCGGGACGGTGCATAATTGCTGGCCGCTTCGAGGTATAGACACAAAATCGCAGTTCCATTAGGTCGCGAAGTGGTCCACCCCTCAAGTCTCCATTCCACAACAACGACCACTTGTGGTAAGAAGGATGCAGTGTGTGTGTGTGTGCCGGCACAAGGTTCGTCTACCGGTTGGTTTGAAAAATACCATAGAAGAGACTAGGTATTAGATACACACCGAAGGCTTACGGCCTCGTTTCGGAAATAAGCGAGCGCAAACTCTTCCCCTTTCGGGCTAGCCCTTTCGCTGGCGGCGGGTGGGTGGGAGGTTGCAAGCGGCTTAAAAGCTTAAATATATGCGCTTGCTTTGTGCGGGGTCGGTCGGGCTTTGTTTGTGTCTTGAAAACATCGCAACAGGCGGCGTTTCGAAAGCCATCGCCATCGGTTGGACGCATGAATGGATGCAAGTGACGAGGCCAACGATATCCAAATACTGCACCACCACTCTTCAGCCGTGAAGTGTACGTTCCGATCGCAGGAAATGGTATCACACGATCATCATCGATTGTGCCCCTTTCGCCGCATTGCTCATCGAACGTCAATCCGAAGCCATTGATCGGGTAGGAGATCAACACCGTGGCATGATCGTGGTGAAGGGTTGCCACACTGTTAACCGGCAAGCAGGCTGCTGCCTCACGGGCTGATTCACTATCGTTCCATCCACCAGGTCGAGCACTTCCTGGCCCTTTTCCTTCCAGCCATCGATGGAAGATTTGTGAGTGGTGGTTGAATTAGTGCGCCCGCGAAGAGTGAAGTGATGCAAATAGGCGGTTCCGGTGCCTAGCTTTTTTTCGTTCGCCGAATGAATCTGCTCACAACGCAGATCGCACACACACCGGCCATGATACTTAATCGGTATTTGATGATTGTTATTATTTCCTCCTTTTTTTGCGCCTCTCGACATTGGGACGGTGCTGGTGAATGGTCTCCTTTAGGGGTTGTTTTTTTTTGTCTGTCTTCTGATACCTGTGTCAGATCAAGACACTTGCTGTGGGCAATTTGCGCGTTTCGCCACTCGCCACCACCCTTAAATACATGGAACTCAACAACCTCCCCTTTAGACGTGCCATGAGGAGGGTTTTTTTTCCTATTTCTTACTAGTTTGCGTTTCTCTTCAACGACCCATCACTCACGCAGCCCAGGGAACATGGCGTGTGATTTTCGTATCCCGTCAATCCACACACACACACTCGAGGCGATGAGTCGGACGATGAACGGAAAAAAGTCGCGTTCCAACAATAATCGGTTCGGAAGGAGGAAGGGGGAGCTTATGGTTCGATCTCCATCGCGAAAAGGGGGTCAAACGGGAACCGTTTTGTACTGACCCCTTCTACCGGTGGTGGTGACCTTAGTGAAAGCGAAATTTAAATTATTCATTGAACCAAAGACCAAAGACGATGGGGGTCGATTGGTTTGCGGAGATGTTGTTGGTTTGGTCCGCACAGTACGGGGCCAAAACGTCTTGCAACGTTTTACTTTCGGGCCCGGCAAGCAGGAAATAATTACTTTCTGCTGTGGAACGAAATGTGTTTCTATTCATAGAAATCTAACATTCGCGCGAGGACTTCATTTTTGGGTTGAAATCCTATTTTGGATTGGACTAATTATAGAATACAGTTTCGGAAACCATGTAAATAATGGTGACGCTAAAATCGATTAAAAGCATTGTACAGTGTGTACCAAAGTAATAATAATGATATGAAGTGAACACTCTTCTTGTAAATATGATCCTGTGTTTGTGGTAAGTACGCGGAGATTACTAACAATTATGCGAATCTCTCAAGCATGCATGGGGGCTACAGATGTCTTATCTGATCTTCCACTTAGACCTGTTTTCGTCTAATATACAAAAGTAGGTATTTGCGCTTATCTTCTTCTTCAAATGCCTCTAAAACCTCGAGAATTCTTGAACCTGTCATTTCTGGGTTTCGCGTAGCTTGAATTTACCCAAAACAGGATATGGATGACAGGAATGGGATTCGAACCTTGGCCCTGCCCGTTCGAAACCTGGCGCCGGAATCTCCTCGGCCACCGAGCAGCTCCTGAGCTCCAACGTTAAAATTAAACTTATTTGTAACCCTCAAATCTCACCAAACTAAACCCAATTGAAGTTTACTACGAAATGTCTGATGCGTTGTCAATTATTGCTCAGATTGTTGGAGCACAATCCAAATAGTTTCTTGGAGAAAAACTTGTGGAGCTCATGACAACCATGATATGAAGCTTTTCCTGGAACTTCACAGGAAAAATAATTCTCAGTAAGAATGTTTATGTGATACGTAGCAGTCCGAGAGATCTACGACTACAATGGGCTCAGTGGCGGATTAACCTATGGGCGGAGTTGGCTGCCGCCTTGGACCTTGCCGGTCAGAGGAGGCCTCGTCGTTCCACATGGATACCCCATCTTCTGATCAAGGACCAAGGAGTCATAATGTTGAGAGCCTCAACTGCCATTCCGCCAGGAGTCTCCAAAGAGCTTGACCCGCCACTGAATGGCCTACCTGTCATTTCTGACATTTGTGACTTGAATTTAAGCAGAATAAGACAATCAGGTCCTACGTACAGGACAATCAGCGCCACTATCTTCTCGAGTGCCCGCTATCTCCAGACGGATAGATAGATTCTGGAAGCCTACAAAAAATCTTGACAGACTCAATCTGCTCTCGTTTTGAAAGAAATATTGGAAAGCGTGTCTAAACGAAATTTTCCAGAGATGAACCATAATTAAGGTTTAATTAATTAACAAATCGTCCAGTTTTTTTCAAGTTATGTTCGGCATTTAATTAAATGCTTAAGTGAGGCAATCGGAAAAAATAACCGGTACAAACGATTAGGTCATCGGATGTAACGAAAAAGTTAGCTGGAACTTTATTTTTGGAAAGTAGTGTAAATTATTTTCTGAATATTTACTTGAATAATGAATGCTTACTGAAAGCAGTCAGATGAAGTTGATAAATTATTGAAAACCTCAATTAATAACAATCTTCTACCGGTGACGCTCGTCAGCTTGCTGTTCCTGGCAATGAAAAAGAAAGAATTTCGTACTTCGATTGATATTTTCCCTGCGGGTGTTGTTGATACCACATTTCGGTGGTTTCAGTGGGTTACAGCGATGTTACGACCAAACGAACCACGGTAGTAGATTTACCGATATGAAATTATTTTATATTGAACATCGTACGCATTATAGACAACAAAAATTGATCTATTTGATTTGGATTTGTTTTTCGATCTTCGGGTCTCGGGGTTTCGGGAACTGATCCCACAACCCAACAACACAGCAGACAAACTGTGTGTTATGATGCTTTTCCACCCAGTTTTGGGGTTTTGTGAGTCGGTTATCTGCCCCGAAGGCAAGGATGGGGCACTCTTCTCGGTGATGATATTGACGGGTTCGTCTCGATGATGTTATTGATTTGCTCCGGCACGGGCGTTTTCCTTCGTACTACGTGCAACGAGCAGTCCACCATGGCCATACATATCGCCCCGGGGACATCCGCTATCTGGTGGGATGTATCGGGTAACATCAACTCCCGTGACAGCCCCCGCTTTAATGCGGTGATGCGTGATTTTTCTAAGATTTTACAACGGCTCCAAGGTACGGTGCTCTGTATCTTCGTGCCTTTTTTCTCTTCCTTCCACTGACTCGGTAGAGTATCCTTAACCACACTACCCACCGAAACGTGCTAATGTTTATCGGAGTCAATTTATCAAATCAATCGAATGCGGCCCGCTCCCGGAGACTCCCGAGTGCCACATGACTGCGTTTTTGTGCCTGTCTGTGTGTTGTTCCTTGTCAGCTTCCTCCCCAGAGTGTGGCCTGCACCATTTTTGTTCCCACCAATCATCCATTACGTTCGATTACGGTGCACAATTTTTGCTTGCCGGGGCACACCATCAAACACCAACCAAGCAGATTGTTTAAAAGGAAAAGCAAAAAAAGCGCACACACATCAACCGTGGCGTTCCGTTCTTTCATCGCGCGTTTAGTTGCCACTTTTGTCTACGCTTTTGTTGTAAAACTCAATCGTTTTGTGCTACTTTATATTTTTATCCTTCCATCGGCACAGTGTCGTTTGGCGGTTTTTTTTGTTGCGTCAGTGTCGAAGCGCATCTGATGTACCACTGACGTCATCGAAGATCGAAAAGCCGCCCGTACGGCTCCTTCAATCAATTCCGGTGTCTTTTCATGGCCCAGAAATAGAGAATGGGGCTGCTGTGCTGGGGGATGTTAGACCAAAAGTTTGGGTGTAGACTTTGGGACTTTTTCGGGGGGTTGGAATAAATAAGTTGATTCGTTTGTGCCTGACGTCAGGATGTGATAGCAAAAAGCCTTGGAGATATAATGTTCTCAGAATGTTTCTTTAGGCATCTCCAATGTTACAGGATGTTTGTGGAGTATTACTGTACCTCAAAATAATTATTCAGCTGCATGTCTTGCTGCTCAATTGCTAAATTTAGATTAATAACAATATCATTCCATCTGAATTAAGATCTACGACGCCACTTTGGTCCGGAGTCACTCGTGCGGTTTGACAGAACTCTTATTCTCTGTCTCGGTTCAAATTCTTGAGCGATTCAGAATCAGCTCTAAGGCGTTTTCTATAAAAGCTGGGTAACTTAGAACAGCCATAAAAAGAAATTCCAACAAACGATGAGTTGTAGGCAAATTCTGAAAAGTGGACAAACCCAAAACCCATTTAGGCTCTGCTTAATAATTAATAACAACCGAAGGAACTGAGAACTATCTCGGTAGCCTTCAAACTATTTAAAACTCCTTGCAAAAGAAAACCAAACCAGAAAAGGCATCCGACTGTTCGCTAGTATCCTGCAGGGTTTTTATTCTATTGTCTGCGGTTTTATCCCGCTTCACGACAAACGGTCCTGCTGTGTACGGTTCAAAGGACATTTCAAAAACCCGCAGAACCTGTCGGCATTGTGGTTGGGTTTGATTATTTTAGTAACGTTTGCCTTTGTCTTGCATACTATATTTGGAAACTCAAAAGTCTCGGACGGTTGACCAATGTGCTCGCTGGATCAAGTTGACCCTTGGGTCCTTACACTATGCAACCTTGCTTGGGAAGAAGTAAATAACATCTTCATTTTTTTCCCGGTGAGTAAATACTATTAGAGTAAGTAGCTAGGAATGGCCAACGTTGTGAGCAGAACTGCAGGATAGGAGAAGCAATTTTGAAGTACACGCTCAGACAGGTGTATGGATGCCATAATTAATTTTTGTAATGACCTGCATGGAAAATCTCGTACGGTACTCTAGTAGCTTTTTTCGACATTTCGGCTTGCGTAAGTCCGTCCCGGTAACGGTACACTTGTTACAGCCGAAACAAATGAAGAACCTTAAGCTCATTTCGGAATGAGGAGGGAAAAAACACAGGATCAGCAGCAGCAACCGTACACTATGTCAGTGGCTTCATGAAACATACCTGTACATACATTTATCACACACAGCCACATACACACACACACGCATACCGGTATGATGGTTGGTGCTGCCGGTGAAAAAAGGATCCGTTCCGAAACCGAAAGCCAGCCGGGGGCGAATTAATTTTCCAAGAATGCAAAAGACTGGGGCTTAATTGGAAAACAATTTCGGTTAGGTAATTTTTGGGGAACTTTTGTGTGTGTTGGGATGGGGGACAACAGGTAGGGAACTCTGTCGGAAAATGCTACCGGAATGTTATGCACTGTGACGCCCGAATGAGAGAGAGAGAGGGAGGGCGTTGTTTGGAAAAATCGTTATGTGTCGACATTTCAGGATGGATGGTTTTGGCTGGCTCAGGGATGGACGATATGTGTTGGATGGGTTTCGATTCTCTTTGTTTCAGCAAGCACACGAGGAAAGTGTTCTGTACTGCTTTTGTGCGAGTGTGTGTGTGTGTAAGGGTGTTTTTTTTTATTGCTGTTAGTAGTTTCGGTTTGGTCTTTCCATTCTCATTTCCAACTATAATTAACTTCACTGTTCCACTTTCAATCACATGTGCGCCGGGAGAGTTCACATGCCTGGGCCACATGTTGAGTGCTGGACCGTACCCAGGCACAGCGGCTGGAATGGTTTTGATGAAGCACACGCCACACCACTCCACTACTGCAACGCATCAGCGTCGTCCACAACAACACACGCGCCCCCCAAAGGTCAAACTTGGGAGAACATTCGTTTGACAACCGTAAAGAAAAACGAACAACGTACACCAAAATTATTCATCCGTTAGCGAAGGCATCTTAATCAGGTTTAACGTTTTCTGGGGCCCTTTTTCCTGTCCTAGTGTGTACCCAAATCGCATTAAACTGCTCCGGGGGGTGGGTGTCCCCTAAAACCCGGTGGCGATGGTGCAGGTATAATTCTTGTTAATTTCCCCTTTCGGATGGGGGCGAGACTTGCTTTAAAGCAGCCAGTTAACCCTTCGATGCCATTTTTTTGGGTTTGTTTTTGTTTTTTTTCTCTATTGATTCAATGAATTTTGTGTTGAATTTACATTCCACAGTAATCAATCGGTTGTGGTATTTAAATGACCAAAAAGCTTCGCTTTTATTTTCCGAAGCTGTCTATAAAATTCTGCGAACCTGGTGCGATTTACCGTTCGGTCAAACTCGTGATGAAAATTCTTGGAAGTGTTTGGGATTTGGACGAAACGCTTGCTGCCATTTTATTGTGAAGTTACGCTCGAAATCGTTAAAATATTCAACAAATGGGCAAACGATTGCTATCAAACTTTGGCTGCAAGCGGTGAAGCTCTGAATTCTGTTGTATTTTGCCGAACAAGTTCATGAAATGTTACGATATTTAAATATTGTTGAACTTGTACAGGATTCCACGGAATCCATTGCCAACGCTGGTCTCTATTTCTACGTTGACGGCTAATGAACTTTTAAAAGGATCGGGGTCATTAAACACTGTACACTTGGTTTTGAAATTCTGCCTTTTTTCTTCAAGTCATAACTGGATTTCTAGAGAAATTCGAATGGAATTGGATTCCGAGGTGAGAATTTACATTATTCGCTTCAATTATTTCATTTTAAAAATGGCTTTAGTGGAGTTGTGACTAAAGAGAAGTTGAACGGTAGTTCGAAGTTTCTGTACACCGATTTTCAAACAATTAGCCGATATGGGATGTGCCTTAGACGAAATGGGATGTGCCTTAGACGAAATGGGATGGTTTTCAGTATTTTGGGATTGCTCTCACTCGGAATGGGATTTTCTCTCAAATGGGCCGTTGACAGCCCGTAGAACAGACGCGAATTAGGCTTGCTCCATATTGCAAACAAACATGGGAGCAACATAACCGAGAACGGCGGTTTAAAAATGAATATATTTCCATCGGAGCTGCAATTTTGACGGTTTGTTTACAAACAAACAGCCACGAGCTGTCAAACTAGCCCAATTTGAACGAGAAATATTCCATTTTGAGTGAAGGCAATCCCAATATGTTGAGATGTTGACAAATCAATGGAACTTTTGACTAAAAGGCCCAAGAAACTATATTAGAATGACTTAGAACAGGTTCTTGTTGGAACAACTGTTTTTATTGAAGTTCTAAAGTTGCTTACACATTTAAAACATCTAACAAGTGACAGTTCCCGGAGCAAATCACGTCACGTTGAAACCAGGCGGAACTGAGAAATTAATAAATAGAGGATGGATATTTGTCATCGCTTTCTTGCCACTGGAATCTACCTGCGTCAACGACGGTAATTGCATAAAAAATAATTATAGCCAATTCAAAAAATTATTGGAATTTCCGCGAATGAACAGTTTGTTTTCCTCTAACGATGGCTATTTTGGCTGTTGGCTCTTCATTTATTTATTTTTATGTTCATGATGTGATAAATTGTTAAAAACAAATCCAATATTTGAAACTACCTTCAATACTCGATATAGTGAAGGAATCGGAACTTAATTTCAGACCCATTTGCCTCATTAGCACCCACGTTACAGTTAAGGGTTAATTCTATCAAACATCAAAACCCGCAGTCAGTAAAAACGGTAGTCATTTGTCGGTGTTTTTCTCTACAGTACTTGAATGTTTCCACTGGCCGTTTTACGATGCGATCAGGCTTTATTATGTAAAGCTACGTTTACATACTAAGAAACGGCCAAAGACCAACGGCGGGGCACACAGACACCGGAGACAGCAGCGTGTAAAGGAAGCTGGCATAAATTCGACCAAATTGCCATCGGACGGGCGGGGTTGTGGGTATACGCTTTCACAAAACCGACCCCGTCCCCGTAACAGAGCACAAAACTATTTTCAGCTCATCATTATGTCACGATCACGGCCCTTTTGCGTTCTGGTGCAAAAGGTGCCGGGCCCGGGACGAAGTAGGCACATCGCCATAGATTAGGCCTAATAAAAATGAAAACAAACGGATTCCCCCGGGGAGAGCTAAGCCGACGACGGGCCACGGAGTCGTTTAGTTTGAAATTCTATCCTCTCAACAGGTTAGGAGACTGTTCCATTTTACTACCGCCAGCGGGTGCTTCTGCTACTGCAAAAACATGCCGCGGATCCGATTCTGTTGGTGTCTGGGTATAAAAACACAATCCACCATTAACGCCGAACCGGGTCAGATCGACCAAGGGTGCGGGAAGATGATCCCACCGAGGAGTGGACAATGGTGGACAGGAAACTACAGTGTGCGGAAATACAGGGCGAGACACACACACACACAAAAAGCCTCCTGGGTGGGGAGGGGGTGGTTGGGTTGAAATCCATTTCCCCGTGTGCTACATCGCACTGTTGGCCCAGCTTTTCCTTGCGGGCTCATGTGTCATTCGATTCCGATACGAAAATAGAGCGAATTGAGTGAACGGAATATGCGTTTCGGCCCATCATTTCCATGTCCTCGTGCGTAAATGTGTACATGGCTGCGTATATATGCACGCGAGCATGTGTATCCTCCCGCCAGCCCCAGGTTTCCAAGTAATTCGTTGGAAAAATCGAGGAAAAAACCACCCCCCGAGCTAAAAGGTGAGCAAAACAGTGTGGCCAGCACACAATACCGGGAGTGGCGGGATCGTTTGTCTGTTCATTATTCATATATCCAGTTTCCGGTTTTCGCATCGCTGTTAAGTTATGTATGAAGTGACGGACCCGTGGGGGGGAGGGGGGGGATGGTTCAGGAAAATTAAACTAAAAAAATTATATTTTTCTATCTTAACTTGGGAGCCGAATAGGAGGAGCAATAAAAAAAAAGAGTCAAATCTATCCATCATAATATACCCTGGACCAGCGGACGATCAAAAAAAGCACATTTCGCTACACACAGTAAACGATTCGGATGAGTTCGGTCGGTGTCAATGCTTCAATCACACAAAATAAAAAAAAACCCCACGAGAATAACGATGGGAAAAGCCCATCGTCAGCAACTTGATTTGGAAAAATGGACATAACTACACCTACCGTGGTTGCTTAAAAATTCATCCACCGGGTGTGGACCACGGTGGACCCCAGGAGTACGGGGTTGGTTGTCGTTTTGGTGAAAAATTCATCTTACAAAACTGAATAAATGATTTCACCGGGGTTGAGGATGTTCCGGTGTGGTTGCGTTTATTATACATTTTTGTTTTTCCTTCCCTCATCCCTCGTATTCGCTTTTGCACACCCAGCCACTTGGGGGGGGAGGGTTTTGAGTACGGTTTTCCGGCCACCCCCGGGAGGAAATGCGGTAATTATGCATTCCAGTGTCAGTGTATTGTTCTGCGCGCACGAATTAAGATATGGTGCATGTGTGGGGCAGCAACAGGAGCAATAATAAAATACCAGAAGGCCACTCGAGGCAGACTACCCTTCCCAGGTGGTCACCACCCTTTTGCTTGTTGGACACAAGGGGAGGAAATGTAAGGGAGGAAAACTCAAATAAAGCACCGAAATTTTCCTTTCTTCTCTCGCTCTCTCTCTCTCCCTCTCTTCTCAAACAATGCTAACTGGAATGTGCTGTTATCATTCCGGAAGCCGGCGCCGTTATGGGTCACACTTTCGAGAAAAGTGAGTGAGAAAGGACAAAAAAAAAAACACTAAAAAGGTCTTTAATGAAATTATTTCTGAGCTGTAAAAACCCTCACATGTTTCGTAATGAATTAATCGTTTCGGAAATTTTGAATGCTGTCAAAGTTTTGCGTTTGAATTTACATAAAGCGCCATTGTTTGTACATTCAGCGTGGCAGTAGTGGTTGCAACAATGCGCTGTAACTAATTCGTGCACGTCCGTAACGAATGCCACAGTTTTGTTTCGTTTGGGTCAAGACCTCGCTTCATCTCCCACCCCGCTCTCGAAACAACCCTTTCCGGTACGTAATGAGCCATTAGATGAGGCCTTGGGGACTGCACACAAATACACACCACAGGAGAGATTGCATACAGCCAAAGATCTTACGTCCGTACAAGCATGTTAGACTTCCGTTCCAAAAGGTACAAGTGTCACAACGTACGACTAAGCGCTAAGGGCTGAGGGATGAAATTATGTTGTAAAAATAAAACTCTCCACCCGACCCGGGGGTTGGCTGGGAAGGGACGTCAACGGTGCGTCGTCTGCGAATGGCCTCCGGCTAAGGGCAGAGCGAACAAGACAAGACAATCGAACACGGGCCCAAAGGTCGAGGGCAGTTCGCGATCCACGACACACACCGGGAAAATGATTATCGAACGATTCTTGGGTCGCTTGTGGGACTTTCCCCCTTGGGACATGTTGCCCTGTCAAGCGACAAACGACAAGCGCTGGGTGCGAGTGTGTGGCGCTGTGGTGAAGAAAGTGTATCACATTCCTACCGATGGGCAACTGCAATAAATTATAATTACTTTTCGTTGTGCTGTGCATGTGATAAACAGCGACAAAGATGGATTATTGCTGTGCTCTCTAGCGCTGGCTTCCCATCCCTTGATTTATGTACGTGCAGCGCGTTGAGTCGGGTTTGTTACAGTTGTTTTTAATGTACACCTTTTGTGGGTCTTTAAAATTCCAGCACTCGGGCCGTTTTGGTCTTTTGGGGGTGTTGTTTTCCAGCTTTTTGCGTTGAATGTTTTCCGCGCATTGTAAATTCTATTTATGTCTTTAAATTATGCGTGGAAAAAGTTGAAGTTATTTGGTGTGACGTTCTTCATGTCTTTTGGATTTTCGTGCCTGACATTCTTCCGATAGGTTGCTTCTTATTTGGAACTTCATAAAATCTCAAGGTTGTCATTTTTTT